>CAUYON010141621.1:0-55629 GCA_963573935.1 Arctocebus calabarensis
ACCAAAGCAAATAGACATCCTACCCAATGGGAAAGGATATTTGCATATTTTGAATCAGACAAAGGCTTGATATCCAGGATCTATAGAGAACTCAAATTAATCCACATGAAGAAAGCCAACAATCCCATATATCAATGGGCATGAGACATGAATAGAACCTTCTCGAAAGAAGTCAGATGAATGGCTAACAGACATATGAAAAAATGCTCAACGTTCCTAATTATTAGAGAAATGCAAATCAAAACCACCCTGAGATACCATCTAACTCCAGTGAGAATGGCCCATACCACAAAATCTCAAAAGTGCAGATGCTGGCGTGGATGTGGAGGGAACACTTTTACACTGCTGGTGGGACTGCAAACTTATACAACCTTTTTGGAAGGAAGTATGGAGAACTCTCAAAGAACTCAAGCCTGTCTCCATGGTATTGCAATGTACAGATATATTGTTTCTGGCTAATAACCATGACTATACTGTACCTATCTGGAATGCAGTTGTTTATAATTGCCCTCTCACCAGGCAACAGCCAGAGCTTTTGTTTAGGGCAAATATCTCCCACAATTGATGCACAGATGGACAGAGCATTTAATTGGCAACAATAATAATCATCTTCCCCAGCAGGCTCAGGCTGAAACCAAAACCACTGGGACAAAATGTGATACTGTTTAAGCTCCTGCATCAGGATTACAAATACCAAACTTCTTAAGATCCAAAAAAGCCCCCTCTAACTCCTCATCAAATATTGTAGCTTTCCTTTTCCAGTTAAAGAAGTCTAATCACCTTACTTAGTTCCCATAAGAAGTTTCTTGGATACTTAAGCAGATATTTAAATGAAAGGACAGGCACATAACTTGGTAAAGTCAAAGGTAACAATAAAAAGTCTCATGGCTGATCATGGATTTCCAGAACTCACTGTTTTTACAGTAGATTAAAACTTTCAAAGCTGGTGGATTTTTCTCACTTTGTGGAGCAATCTATGCTTTCAAACTGACACTAATTGTCTATCAATAAATTATATATAACACTAAGGAAAGAATATTAAATACAATAAAATACATTCACATTATTTTCTGCATGTCTCAGTATCAATAACTTAACTACACCATATATATTTTAAAATTAAAAACATACGATTCGTTTAAAAGACATAATATCTGCAGAAGCTATTACATGTAGTTGCTGTACAATGGGGCTGGTGATACATCCACGTTTAAAGCAGCAGCCTCTGATTTTTGAAGTTGTACAGCCTTCATCCTCTTAAATAATTACTTCAGTGACGTCAAACTTTTGAAGCAGTTTTAATCTCTAGGACATTGTGGCATTTGACTCAAGGGAACCATACTTTCTCAATCTACACTACTCTCCTTATTAAAATAAAAAAGGAATTTTGAATACATGAAATTAAAAGTAATTGCAACAAGATTTTTTTCTTGTGGGTAGATGCCCCCCAAAAAGTGTCCACAGGGACACTTGCACTAGACTGTTTATTGCAGCTCAACTTACAATTGCAAAAATTTGGAAACAGCCTAAATGCCCACTAACCTAGAAATGGATTAACAAACTGTGGTAGATGTATATCATGGAATACTATTCAGTCACAAAAAGATGGACACACTACAGCCTTTGTATTAACCAGGATGGATATGGAACACATCATTCTTAGTAAAGCATCACAAGAATGGAGAAATAAGAATCCTATGTACTCAATTCTGACATAAGGACAATTAAGGTCCTAGTACACAGTGGGGGGTGGTGGATGGGGAGAACTGAGAAAGGGAATGAGGAAGGGGATGGGGGAGTCAAGGGGCATGGTACACCTTTTGTGGGTGAGACACAAATATAAAAGGGTCCTTATCTAACAAAAACAATCAATGTAACCTGTTCTGTGTACCCTCAATGAATCCTCCAAAATAATAATAATAATAATTGCAATATATGTTTTATATATTATCTTGTGATTTTAAGTGATGCAATGTATTTAAAAGCTTTAATATTTTTCTTTCCTTTAATCCTAGCAATACATAAATCTCTTCAATACATCATGCTTAACTCTAAGCTTTGTTATTATAGTGTTCTGTAAACCAGGGTTTAGTATAAAGCCAGATATTTCATAAACACATTGAAATACTATATAAATCTCTCAGTAATTTAGTCAAGGAACGTTTCTATGGTGTTAGCCCTTGGACAACCTTATACTGAGGTTTCAATGAACCCAACTTACTTTGAAAGTCACAGTAATAACAAATTGCACTGTTGATGTTTCAAATAAAATCCGTGAAAATTACTTACAGTTGAACTACAGGTTTTAGAAAAATGACATTCACTTTGAGTATTCCAAAGTTTATGAAAACATTAAGTCTTTATTTGGGTCTATATCTTTATTCTAGTCCCATAAAAATATGCTAGTAAAGCTTCTTTGAAATGACAAAGAAACAATACATCTACCTGAACATTTGATAAAATTTACAGTTTAGAATCAGTAACCTGAGGCTCCAAGGGAAAAGTTAGAAGGCAGTGTTTCACTGGCTCCTTTTTCTTCTAATCATCACATACAAATTTCATTTAGAGGGTATGAATGCTTTCTCTATTGATACATTTATTTAGGTAGAAAATAAATTACTTTTGAGAAAATTGTAATCCACTGATATTAAAAAACCTGTAATCCACTAATCCCAAGTGGATCAGAACCTCAGTATTATAACAAAGAAAAGTAGTCTGGTTTATATAAAAATTCCCAATATTTTATTTTCTTATTAGAATTTATGAAAGCAACCTTTATTAGTCATAAATTTTTATTCTATAATTCTTTATTTTGAATCAAAATAAACAACTTAGGTATTAAAACCTTATAAAATAAATAATATGACTTGATTTTTAACTTTGGGAATTTGAGTATTGGATATTATATTTATATGTGAACTTGAAGGAAATATGTAATGTATTTACTTAGTACAATAATTTAAGTATACTTCTTCAGAGTGTTACAGAATAATGATTAAAAAGCAAGTCTCAAAGCTCACTTTATTGTTGCCAATAAGTTATTGGCCACATTAGAAAAACAAAGCTAAATGACCACTATGCCCTTGACAAGAATGGGAGAATATAATGCCTATAATTATTAATTTTGTTATACTATCAAAAGATTTCAAAATTTATGGCAAAATTGCTGACTTGATTGAATTGCCAATACTTAAAAATATAGTTATTGTTATGTAGCATAAATGAGAAAATGCGCTAATACTGTGTTTGTCAATAAATGTTTAATATGTTCCATATACGTGCATGTACATTGACATAAAATACATTTACTGAATATATGAGTCAGTTACAAGTATATTTCAAATACTGGGATTTTGTCTTTTTTTTTTTGTAGCAGAGGATTTTTGTTTGGTTACCTGTTTCTGAAATTAGCCATGATCAAAAAAATTACCATTTTCAATTTTTTTTACTTTAAAATAAATGACTGTAATAAAAGAAACACCGATTGATATCATTAATACTGTTCCCTCAATACAAAAGCTAATTATTGCTTTGAAGTTACAAAAAGTGATTTAAGAATAAAGCCATAATATGCATAAAATAGTAGAAACACTACGTATTTTTAATAAATTTAGGATTATATTTTTCACCATTAGTAATGGTGTATTTCAGAAACATTATAAAACAATCCTATCTTTCCATGAAAAAGAGAATGATAACAAATAACTCTTTGGATGGTCTCTCTCTAATAACACTACTATTATCTTCATACATTCTTATGAATTGCTTTCTCACATGTTAGAATACTAATGGCGCTATCATTTTCTATCTTTTTTTGTTTTTATTTGATAATCATCAAAATGATTTCTTGTTCAGCATGTGATAAACAAATTAAGTAGGTTACTGGTTGAGGCCATTTCATTTATAGCTTTCTGATTGAATTGTGATGAGTGATTCCTTCAACTTGACTGTGCAGTGTGTTTGCACGAAGTTAATGTTTTCATTCACCTCCTGAGATCAACCTTTCCCTTGACAGATCAAAACATTAAAGGTAATAGAACATCTTTTAGGACCTAATGCTAAGTTAAAAAATCAAATTTGGGGGGATCACTATTAAATTGCTAGGTATTATTTACCCACATCTGTCTGTGAAAGGATGTGTATCTTTCACTTCTATAATGTTTATATGATTTTTATTAATTTCATCTGCCTCTATCTACTATCTATCCTAACATCTCTTTAGTTATCTTTAACATTTTCTGCTTCCCATAGGATCAGCTTAGATTCTGAGATACTTGGGCTTTCCCCATAGTTTCACCTCTGTCCGTTCTAAAAATATAGACAGAAATAGTGATGTGACATTCTGACAGCAGGCCATAGATCCGACCTTTTCTCATGGTTTTAGCCACACTATAGTAAGTATATCATCTCTCATCTCTTGTGATTACTAGGGTATCTCTGGTTCTTAGAACTACCTCCACCCAAAACTTAAAAAAAAAAAAACTGTACCCTAGTCTACCCTCTTCCAGATGAACTCATATATTAATACCTACCTAAATTAGACTGAAATTTGCTTCATGCTCCTTCACTAATAACTTGCAATCTCTATTACTGATCATTTCTTCAACCAAGACCTCTTGGCTGCTCTGGAATCTCTTAGCAGTTCCCATAGATACACTGATGTCATTTATGACAAACTTGATAGTCATTTACTCTTAGATCTAGGAGACTGGTATTTTCACTATACAAAAGAAAATTAACTGCAGAGGCATTTGAGAATAATTCATGGGCATTCCCATAAACGGGATATACAAATATCCAGATTGTTGGATTGGCAGCAACTCTGGTTGTTTCTGTCCAATTATTTCTACCTCCTGAAATTATCTAAAACAATTAGGCTCTTCAAAATTTAATTTTCTTTGAAAAATACTATCCCATTATTTTTCCACTTACAATTTGAAACTATCTACCCCTTTTAATGTACACATATTTTCTACTGGCACTTTCAATAATCGAGTCAATAAAATTGGGTGTGGGACACAACTACAAGAAAGACTTTACCTAACAAATGCAAAAATTGTTGCCTAGTTGTTTGTACCCTCACATGAACCTGAAATTTAATAAATAAATAAAATGTGCAATTAAATATCATTTGCATGACAAACTATAGCAGGTACTTAACTTAAAGTTAAGAAACTATAAATTGATCATTTTTAGAAAAAAAAGTCTTCGTTAAGGATTCCTCAGGTGAAAGGAAGAGAAGCCTATAAACAATGGATTAAGTAAATTTGTGGAATTATTAAAAGTATTAAAAGTATGTAGTATCAAGGAAAGTGGCCCCTAGATCTTCTACTTCTGCTTCTCTCTTTATACTTGCTTCATTCTTCCCTTTTCACAGATTATTTTATTCTCTGTTTAAACCAACTCCTGCCAACCTGCCTAAAATGTACACACCCACATTCCAGATCAGAAATCTGCAAAGCATACAGAAGAAAGAAAAGACAGGAAAATTTACTGTCTGGGCAGTGTCTATAAGAGGTTTCCCAAAATAAATGTTATCTGAACTGAAACATCTTGCTGAATATTACCCAGGAGCTTGTTGAGCATTTTTACTGAAAGAACCTTAGCTCTATAGTAGAAGCTCAATTTTTAACTGTTGTTCAATATCCCCTGTGAAATCAAAACATTTCCACCAAGAATTAAAATAAAACAATAATAGAAAATAAAACAGATTTAATTAAAAATAGTTAATGGGCTTAGAAAAAAGTCTAAGGTAATTATTAAATGCTAGCTAGAAAAATTAGGAATATTACTCTGTATTTGCTGGATCTTAACTGATATATTCATTTAGTATAAATTGGACAACCTGGAAATGTGCACAAATTTTAATCTTCCAAATACTTAATAATAGTTTAGTTACTCTGATTTTTAACTTATTTATTATAACCCACTTTAATTTTTTTTTTTTTCATACTGTCTCACTGCTACCCAGGCTAGAGTGCCGTAGCCTCAGCCTCACTCACAGAAACCTCACTCTCTTGGACTCAAGCAATCGTCTTGCTTCAGCCTGCTGAGTAGCTAAGACTATAGACACACACCACCATGCCTGGATAATATTTCTATGTTTAGTAAAGATAGGGTTTTGCTTTGCTCTGGGTGGTCTCAAACATCTGACCTCAAGTTATCCTCTCTCCTCAGCCTACCGGAGTGCTAGGATTACAGGAATAGTCTATGTTGCCTAGGCTTTAAAACAAGCTTTTGAGATTATGTTATTAGCACTGATCCCTAGCAGTCTGAAAAAATATATAGTAGGCAAAATATGAGAGAAAACTCTCCCCCCACAAATCCTATCATTCGCTTATGCAATCAAATACTAATCTGGGTGCTACTGTGAAGAGATTTTTACAGAGAGAATTGAGAGTACTAATTTTACTTTAAAATA
Source organism: Arctocebus calabarensis (assembly GCA_963573935.1). NCBI lineage: Eukaryota > Metazoa > Chordata > Mammalia > Primates > Lorisidae > Arctocebus > Arctocebus calabarensis. The sequence goes on from CAUYON010141621.1 coordinate 6,422, forward strand.
GAGAGATCATCCTAGATTATCCTATGAGCTTATATAATCATGTGGACCCTTAAACACAAGAGGAAATTAGTCAGGGAGTCACCACTATGGGAGATGATATTTGCCACAAGGTCAGAAAGAGCCCACGAAGAGCCCAAGAGCCAGGACATTTACCTAAAGCTGTTGGTCCACTGTACAGGTTTCTGGCCAGACAAACCAACACTACCTTCAACCAATTTGTGCTGAAGAGGTTGTTTATGAGTCGTACCAATCGGGGCCACCACTGTCTCTTTCCCTGACAATCTGGAAGATGAATTTTCCTGGCTGGGATAACAAAACAGCTATGGTTTTGATTCAGACCGAGTGGTGCCCTGGCCAGCACAGCTGGAGCTGAGGGGAGAACCTGCTGTCTCTTCCCTGAGGGTGCTGGTGCCTGGACAGCAGGCAGAGGAACCAGCAGGCTGGAGGGCAGGCAGAGCAGACCGCAGGTGACTCCAGCAGCCAGAAGGGCTCTATAGCCGCAGGGGAGACACCTCCAGGACGCCGCCTCAGGGAGCTCTGAGATGTCTTTACCCAGGCCTCTGTCTCCCTCTCAGTGCACTTGCAGCTGAATAGGGAGCCTCTTACTTCCCAGGCCTGTTCAATTTCATTTAAGTTTGATCAAGGGAACCCAGAAAAGATTGTATCCATTCAGTTCGTTGGGCTATATATACACCCCTAGACAAAGGAGCCAGGGGGAGATTTTTTTTCTGCCTTGAGTTTTTCCCTCTGCCAGAAGCTCTGGTGCTTTCTCTGTATTGTTTTCTGTAAAATAAATCCTGTCTTACCACTCATCTGTGGTTTACGGATTCATTCTTCGAATCTCCAAGACCAAGGACGTACTGAAGAAGAAATTCCAGCATCAGTTGTGGGACCATGATAGATGATGTGCCGTTCAGGAAGTGCCCAAACTGAAAGTGTGTGCCCTGCTGCTGAGCAGCCTCAGAACCAGCATCCTCAAAGCTGGGGCAAGATCCTCACCTTTGATCAGCTGGCCCTGGATTCCCCAATGGGCTGTGCACCGTCCTGCTTTCTGGTCTTTGCAAGGGTAGGGAGGTGTACCAGGATTTCCGCAAGGTCCCGGGCACACTGCAGAGCCACACAAAACCCTCCAAGGGAGTTTGAGCGTGCCAGAGGCAGACCAGCCAGCTAATGCTATAAATAATAACCCTGGAAGCTACTGTCATCTAAAAAGATTTTGGATGCAAAAATAAAAAATAAAAGAAAAAGAAATAAGTCAAAGAGATGCAGCAGCAGAGGAGGCAGAACAGATGTGGTGACACAGGACTGTACACACCATTGCTGATTCTGAGATGTACTGGCCAACAGGTAAAGGCCTCAAAGAGGCTTCCAGGAGTGCAGAGTGGCCCTAGCTGACAGACAGTAAAGAAACAGGACTGCATTCCTACAACTTCACAGAAATAACTGCCAACAATCTGAAAACGTGCCTAGCAGCAATTGTCCCTTAGAACTCCTGCATATGCACAGGAGTTGTCAAATCAGTTCGTTAATTTCTGCAGAAAATTAATGGAGATTTAGGTGGGGATTCAGATGTATCTATAAATTAATTTGAAAATATTTCTGTCCAAACAGTACTGTCTCTGAGCCATGAACCTGGAATGTCATTTTCTTAAGAGTTCTTTAATTTATTTAACAATGTGTTGAAGTTTTCAGTGTATCTTTTTCACTTCTTTTGTTAAGTTTAATCAACAAAATATTTGATTTTTAAATGTCATGGCATATTAAATTATTTTACTAATTTCATTTTTAGAATGTTAATGGCTAGTACATAGAAATACAAATCAATTTGTATATGTTGGTCTTAGGTCCTACAAGGTTTCTGAACTCATCTGTAAATTCAAATATGATTTTGGTGAATTTCATAGGATTCTCTACATATAAGATCATGTCATATGCAAGTAAAGAAATTTTTACTTTTTTTCCCCCAATCTGTATGACTTTTATTTGTTTTTCTTGCCTAATGGACCTGGCCAGAACCTCTAGTACAATGTTAACTAGAAATAATAAGAGAAGACATCTCACTTCTCTTATTTCTGATTTTAGAAGCATCTAGTTTTTCACTATCAATATGTAGTCACTTGAAGGTTTTGTGTATGGTCTTTATCTGGATGGAAAACTTATCTTCCCTTCTCATTTACTGAACAGTTTTAATGATGAAAGTATTTGTCACTTTTTTGTATATATTGAGATGGTCCTATGTTTTCCTTTATTCTATTAATATTAACACTAGTTAATTTTCAAATGTTAAACTAACTTTGCATTCCTAGGATAAATCCCCCTGAGTCATGGTATATAATCTGTTTTGTATGTTGATAGATAAGCCTTGCAAATATTTTATTAAAGTTTTACATCTATATTCATAACAATGAATATAAAAGGGATTTTCTTCTTATAACTTTTTAGCTGGTTTTGGAATCAGGATAATACTTGCCTAATAGAATGAATTGGGAAGTATTCTTTCTTCTTCCAATTTTTGAAATGCAAAAAATTGGTGTTAATTCCTTTTTTAGTAGGATTTATTAATGAAGCCATGTGAATTTTATGGACTATTTTTTTTTTTAACCAGGCATTTAATCTTTTTCATGTTAGTCTATTCAGATGTTCTATTTACTGTTTCTTTTCTTTTTTCTTTTTTTTTTTTTTTTTAAATTCCCACAGGGTTTTATTTGTTGTTTCCTAATTTGGAAAGACAGGAATTTGTACACAGAAGATAGTAACTTTTATTAGTCATTAAATGGTTAGGCCACGTTTCAAAAAGACCATACTGATGAATTGAATACTTGCCAAATGTGTAGACAGAAAACTTCAGTTCATATCATGACACAGTTATGGATTTATTGCTTTTAAAGTAAGCAATGTAACAGAAGTTCTGCTACCAAGCAAGTGTCAAAAGGCCTCAATGCCCGCTGAAGAAAGAAAAACTTTAGTTTACTTCATATCCACATGCCCTGAAATATTTACTATTTCTTACTTAAGTCAACTTTGGTAATTTGTGTATTTCTGGAAATTTGTCCATCTAAGTTGTCTACTTTCTTGACACCATAGTCCCTCATAATCATTGTAGTTTCTGTGAGGTTAGTGGTAGTAATTCCATTCTTTCACTCCTGATTTTTATGGCTTGAGGTTTTTTGCTTTCTGATTTCAGTTTGCACCAAACAACCGACTTTTGGTTTCCATCATTTTTTGAAAATGACTTTCTACATCTCATTCATAAATTTCTACTCTAGTTTGTATGATTTTCTTCCTTCAACTAGTTTTAGGTTTAGTTTGCCAACATTTTCCAGTGTCTTAAGATGATAAATAAGTTATTTACTTGAGTTTTTTTCTTTTTTTCTTCTATATACTACAGATATGTATAAGTATCCTGAGTAAAGCATTGCCAGCACATGTTTTGTTATTTATGTTACCATTTCTATTCGTCTCAAAGTATTTTCTGATTTCAGTTTTGATATCTTCCTGATATGTTGGTTATTTAGGGGTGCATTTAATTTCTCTATATTTTCATATTTCCCAACTTACTTTCTGTTACTGATTTCTAATTTCATTTACTTGTGTTTAAAGAACACACTGTGTATTATTTCATTCCTCTTAAATTTATTGAGGCTTGTCTTATGGCTTAGTATATAGTCAATCCTGGAAAATGGTCTATGTGTACTTGGGAAGAATATTTTCTGCTACTGTTGGGTGAAGTAGTCTATTGCTAAGTGCTGCATCGAGTGTGTTTTCATCTTCCTTCAGTTTTCTACTTACTTATTGATTGTATTTCTAGTTGTTCTATTATTGCTTATATATTGAGTTACCTAGTTACTATTGCTGAATTGTCTTTTTCTCCCTTCTTTTCTTTCATTTTTGCAGAGAACAAGATTATTTGGTTGTTTGAGCTTTAATTTTCAGCATTTTGAAATGCCATTCCACTATCTCTGGTCTCCATTCTTTCTGATAAGCCAGCTGTTGTTTTTGTTGGTATTCTCTTTTAGTTGATGACTTCTTTTCCTCTACTGCTTTCAAGATTTACTCTTTGTCTTTGGCTTTCAACATTTTGACGATAATGTCTAGGTGTGGATTTCTTTGCATTTTTTTTCCTATTTGGAGTTTATTATCTTTCTTGGATGCATAGATTAACATTTTCGATGAAATTTAAAAAGCTTCCATTATTTCTTTGAATACCTTTTGTGTTCCTTTCTCTGTTCCTGTCTCCCTGCTGTCTGCCATTCTTCCTAAGAGCATGTGGGTGCATCCAATGGTATCCCACATTTTAGGGGTTCTGTTCATTTTTCTTTTTCCTTTTTGCTCTTTGTGTTATATAATCTCTCTCAATGTATCATAAAATTTGATGATTCTTTATTTTGCCACCTCTTATCTATTGTTAAGCTGATAGGGTGAATTCTCATTCTGGTTTTTGTACTTTTTAATTGCAGATTTTCTTTTTGACTGTTTTTCAAAGTTTTCTCATTCTTTACATTCTTTGAGAGTATAAATAAAACTTCCTTTAAATTGATGTATATTCCTTTAATTCTTTAAACATTGTTTTGGTCTCTATACATATTTATAATAGCTGCATTGAAATCTTTCGCTCCAACTTGAAAGACAGTTTTTGTTGCCTGCATTTTTACCCCTTGTGTATGTGTCACACTTTGATGTTTCTTTCCATGTCCATAATTTATCTTTTTATCTGAAAACTGGACATATTAGACATTACAATAACGTTGCATACTAATTTCAGCAGCCTTGACCATGCTCACTGCCTTACAGATTGATGAGGATAATTGTGAATATATTTTTAATCCTGGCTTCCAGTGAGTCACCCCTGGGTCAGAGTAGCTTATTGTTTGGTCAGCTGTTGTGTTTAAATCCCTTGTGACAGTGAGGTGTCCACTTTGTGTTGATGTTTCTGAGTATGACTCTGAGAATGTTTTCGAGTTCTGCTCTGACTGCTCCTCAGGAGAGAATAATATATGTGCCTATTCTTCCTACCCTAGAGGTGGCCGATATCATGGGTATCTCTTTCTCTGAATCTCTCTATTAAGTTTTTGCTGTTCTACTGTTTAATTTGTATCTTGGAACTACCAAATTCCTCTTAGTTGCTCTCTTTGTTCTTGACAAAGTCCTAAGTCAGGGAGTTCTCCATACTCTGTTGCCAAAACAGTCAGGGTCCTCAGACAAAGCCCCAGACCTCATCCATCCTACAAGCTGCCTTCCCCTTGGGTAGAACTGTCACACCATTACACTGGTGCTGTAGGTTGGGATTTGCTTTTCACGAGTGTCACTCCACTCTTATGAGTGGACACTGGGGACAGATGGGTGACATACGCAAGTCTTTTTGGCTTGGCCCTCTTATTGTAGAACTCCCACATTATGAACAAGCTGGGGTAAAGATATCAGCTCCTCAATATTCTGAGAATGTTATGCCTGATGCAGAGCTCCTCTGCTATGAGTGGAGATGGCTAGAAAAAAAGAATCAGTTTTCTTGCTCACATCTGTATAGAATAGATCTTTTGTGACATTGCTAAGTAAGATGAGAAACACTGGAAGCTGGACGGAGAAGAGCTTCCATCTTCTTGACTACACATGACCATGGTACAATTTCCATAAAATGGAATTGAGCGGGTGGGAATAATGGTGGTGAAGAAGTGAGTCATGGTGTAAATGAGAGTGAAGTCATGGTGTAAATGAAGTGAGTCATGGTGTAAATGAAAGAAGAGCAAGAGAGGTTGCTGTTCTCTCATAGGATTTAATAGGCTTTCTATTTATTTATTAATCCATCTGTATTTAGATGTAACTGGAAACACTTGTATATATTCAAGGTATGTGATTGTTAATATATGTACATATGCATATGTAGTGAAATGATTACCACAGTCAAAGTAACTAATGCGCACACACACTTACCATTGCTTTTAATATGTGATGAGAACACTTAAGATTCACACTCTAGCAAGTGAAATAAGCCAGTACAGAGAGACAAATACTGTGCCACCTCAATTACATATAGATTCTAAAAATGTTGAAATTGTAAAAACAGAGATTAGAATGGTGATTACCGGAGCCGAAGGGTGATGGAACTGGGGAAATGATGATCGAAGGTACAAGCCTTGTGTCAGTATGTTTTCTTGAATGAAAACGATTTACTTAAGGTTCTTGGATAATTTCCAGAGATGTTCTGTGTCTGGGTTTAGTTTTGTTTTCAAACTTATTTTCACCAGTTAAATTACTATTTTTCTGGGGAAAGAGTCTGCCAGTCTCCTTCCATAACCCGTTTATCTTAGGGTTTTTTTTTAATCCATTGCACCTTTAATTTTTTTTTAATTTTACTTGAATTCTCAATATACCTTGAAAGCTACTAGCAGATATCTTTTTCTAAGTAGTTTATTGCAGACAAACATTTTAGTTTCTTTGTGGAACAGTTTACATTCAAGATAGGGGAGGGGGGAAAAAGTCATTTCTACTGGCAGCATTTTATATCAGATAATTTACATTAGTAACTAAAGCTACACACACAATTCTGATTAGAACACGACATCTTTCTCTTCAGACAAGGAAAAGCACCTTTTTGATGAAAATAAAATATTGTGCTGTATCACTGGGTTTCTCATCTCAGCCCTTCTGTAAATCTAATTATGAAATATATGCAGCAGTTGCTAACACTTATTAATGGAAATGGATGCATCAATGACCCCCATTTTACCAAGTCTAAATAAACTCGTACTCTACCTCTAAAGCACACTCAGGCTATGGAAACCTTTCTCCCCAGGCTAAGCATAATGACAGTAAATTATCATAAATCAAAGCCCATTGATATATACATGACAATGGAAGCAAATTATTAATGTAGGAATATCCCCATTACTTTCCCTCCTGTTTCTGAAAAAAGGGGGGCCTTTGTAAAGAATTTCTGTTAGGAGATTTTGTAATTCAGAATCAGGAGAAAAAGTTGGACTTGTGGCCGATTAAGTGCCTAAGGAAGGGGAAAAATTTGTAGGAAAATTTTGCAGAGATTAGTGAGTGACTGAATGAGAAAGAAGAAATGAACAGAAGAGAGGGGAGTTCAAAATCACCTTCATAATCTATAAGAACTATATGTAAAGAACTTGAATTGCTTTGAAATTGCTCTCAGTCATCAAACTGTATTTATTTTTTTATTCTGAATGACTCTAGTCACTGTTTTTAACAGACATCCACGTACACTAACATTTAATACAAATTATTATTAGTAACATGAGCTTAATTTTAAAATTATTATTCTAGGAGAAAAAAATCTTAGGGTTGCAGTATTTTTCAGACTGCTCTGGTGTTGAGAATTGTCATGAGAAACAAAAGCCGCATTGTCTTGTGAGCATTCTAGGTCAATGGAGGCTATTTTTATAGTTACAACATGTTCCAGCAAAACAGGGGAAAAGAATATGTCCCTTGACAACCATGTTCAAAATCTTAAGTAATTCTTTTACAAATTTGTATATATGACTATTGGAGCTATGAACCTGTACATGGGTGACTACTTAGATTTCATATTGCACCCTTAAATAAATTTACATTTAAAATGCAAGTAGTTGTTTACATATTATATTGTCTGGCTTCTATAGGTTATACATAAAATTCTTTTCACCATGGGGATTCTGGGTGGCAGGAATGCATTGATGGTATAACATTTGGAAAAGAAGCATCTAAATTAAATAATTTCCCACAGCACAGTAGATATTTCTAAATTAACATTTAAATGTAGATTTTAAAATAATGAGCTAGTCAGCTTCTTTTTCTATATATGGTAAACACTGTGGAGAGTTTAAATAGATCAGGATAGCCAATGCTTAAGTAATTTGTCAATCTTAGAATTATTTCATTTATGATTTCACATTATCTTTTGCATATGTTTTACTATAGTATACATTTCTTGGTGGCAGGAGGGTTTGCAATGTATATACGTGTGTGTGTGTGTGTGTGTGTTTGAAACATAGCAACCACTTGGATTGTGTAAGCTATAAATGAGTGAATGAATGTGTATCACACGGGCATTTATCTCTTGATCCAGAATTAGAACATATGCATTTCTTCATTTTTAATTACACAAACCTCTCCCACTTGCTGGGATGGCCTCCATGCCTTCTATTTCCTTTAGTCTTCCTGTGGAGTGTTCCTATAGGACAGCAACAGGTCAGGGAAGAGCAACTAAAAGCGCAAGAGGGGAGATGTCTTATGTAGAGGACAAGTTCAATATTTGGTACTGAACAAGGATTCAGAGTTCATCCAAGATCACCAGAACTTCTGAGATAAGACACAGATTGATGCTAGAATGAGAACTACATTACCACGAGGAGATAAAAGTATATACGAACAAAAGCAAGGGGTCAAACTGAGCTGAGAAAAAGAGGAGTCAGGAAGAGAAACAAGAAGTAGTTTGGGTTTTAGGGAATAATTAAAATGGATAGCTAAGATTTTAGTTGTACAGAGACACAAAGTGCCTAATTAAAAACTTTTAGAACCTATTTCATATCTTCAACAGACCATGTGAAAGATAGGATTTCAATAAAGCCTTCCTGAATTTGTGCTAATAGCATTTCACTCTTTACGTTAAGTTGTATGAACAAAATAGTATAGAATTTTTAGAATATTTGAAAAAGATGAAATTTAGATTTTCTACCATTGAAGTTAATAAAATCTTACAAACTTAAAAAACAACCCACACGGCAAAACAATTTAATGCTTAAAAAAAGTTAAGATTTCTAACATTTTTCCTTAAGGAACAAAGTGGATCTCTTCTCATCAGCTTCTCTGTTTGGGGCTATGATTATTATCTATTATGTACTACATACAAACACACTAAATTTGAGAAGTTCCTGTTAACGTCAACTTTCAGGATGATTTCTTTCTTTCTCAGTTTTCTCACAGTGCTTACAAAGGTACCAGTAGAACATTTTAAACCAATTTTTTTCTAAAGTGAAATTAATTTTTCTCTCAAAATTCTGGAAGCTCTTTTATGATTCAACTTTAGAACTAGAAGCAATAACTATAACATAATCAAAGTAAGCTAATTTTTAAAAACCCAATTTATAGTAATTTCCTTACTAGAAGTACATGTAATGACACATAAAACCACAACCATTGCTCTGCATAATTACATATTTTTCTGTAATTATGCAACTAACCACACGGCTTATCCTTACATCCATGAAAAGGTATAAACAGGTCAACAGAATCATGTATAGTTTGTTGCTCAACCTCAGATCACAACGCAGGCGGAGTTAATCACCATAAGGAGTTACTAGTTAATTAAGCCCTTTTTCTGTTTCAGTAGTTTATAAAAAAAAAAAAATAAGGTATGTATAATTCAAAGGACAGACACATACATACACGACAATGATGTGTAATACTGAATACTGACGTTATAGCCATGAAGGGAAGAGTAATAAGACATATTTGCTATTTTCTGTGATGTGATTCCAGAGATTTTGCCTCCCCATCCTGAAGGCCACGCATTAGGAAAATAAAGAGGTGATGCCGCTGAAGACGCTGAGACGCCCGCACGCCTTCCAAACTCGCGTGAGCCAGTCGTGACTACTCTAGTCAACAACACAACCAATAACAAGGACAATTTTAATAATCACTGGTTTGCAGAGCACTTTAGAAATGGCATATAAATGACATGTATCTGTCCCCGAGACGCCTCCCTGTGCGCGGGAATCTGTGGTTCCACTTTACAAAGGGGCAGAGCTGATTCAGGGGTGTGAGCAAAGTCACAGAGAGACAAAGGAGAATTCCACCCACCCTGGCTATTTAAAACACGGTCATTCCGAAGAACCTCCCTTCCCAGGCCTCTGAAGCCCCAGCGGTGCAACCCGCCCCGTCCCACCTTTCCCGGCACGGAGCGCGGACCGGAAGCCGGCGGTGCCCAGCGCAGTCAGGTACCTCAGTGGCTCTGCGGCAGCGACCCAGGGTACACTGGCTGGGACTGGAGCCATGGACAAGGGCTGGGTGTCACTTGTCTAAAACAGACCTCCAGGGCCTTGGTTTAACACGCTGACCTTTCGCAAACAGATTCTCCCTAATATTGACTCCTTATTGTGCGCCTTACTGTGCGCCTGCAGTCTGAGGATTTCATTTCCGTGCTTTACAAACCGGAACCAAATCTCCAACTGGGTCAAGTAAGAATTGTGTTTTCCATGTTTCCTCACCACAATCCGTATCGATGAAAAGAGTCATTTAAAGAATGCATTAACTATAAATCTCTTGATTTTTATGAAAACATGTTTCATTTTAACAGAAGCAGTGGTTTTCAAAAGGGACAATTGATCAACACCACTGCAACCACCATCCAGGCAATACAAAAAATTGACTACATTTTTTGGTTGTCATGTTAGGGGGAGGGTGTTGCTACAATGCACAGGACAGCCATCCAAAATAAACAAACAAAATTATCTGGCACAAAATGTCAACTGGCTTACAGAGATACTTGTTTGTCATTACTGGTTTTCCCCTAATCTTGAAAGAAACGCAGGTAATTTAGAAGCACATTTAATCCTCAGACCAACTAATCTGATTACTAATTTTTCTAAAAATACTTCTATGTTGTATACTTTAAAAGAATAAGACACATGATTTAAAAGAAGACTCACATTAGCAATTTTTGTTTAAAAGAGCAGCCCCATGTCTAATCACATTCCTAACCCCTATACATTATAAAATACTTTGGCAATATTCTACAGTACAGTTCATGTATAGAATAACTACCCTGGAATACTTCAAAACAATCAGCTAACAGAGACAGTCACTTAGCAGTTCAGTCTCATTAGGAAAACAGGGACATTGAACATTACAGTCAGGAAAGATTTTCAATAATCCAAGTTGAAGTAAGAGAGACTTTTTCTGGTAACAGTATTAACCAGAGAGAAATCAATTTGTCAGGGCATTCAAATATCAGTAATCAAGGTTTCAATTAGTGTCTATGACATTTAATCCATAAATTTTATCTCAGCATCAGTAAAAATGATAGTGTCAAAAGAGCTCTTAAAACACTGTCCAGGAGCAATTACCCTACCTTTGCTGGTACATAGGAGTCTACCCAATTTTGAATTGGAGACAGACTTTGTAAAAATTGTCATTCCTGTTACTCTTTCTAATAACGAATTTCATTAAAGACTGGAAATACATTTCCTTTTCTAATTCCAAATTGTATACTTCACAAAAAAACGAAGAAAGAGAGAACAGATAGTTGATTTCAAACTTCTCTGAAATATGATGCTTTAAATAAAGGTATATGTAGAAAGGTATGTATTTTGTAACAGCAAAATACATAGAAGAAAATAAAAGTTAAGTTTTTAAAAAAAATCTGTTTTCAAAATATTCATTATTATAGCACAATAGATAAAATAAATATTAAAAATTCATATGAAGAACAATGGAAAATATACTATTTTTGAAAGTACTATATGTTTTAATCTTTGTATATTTTAAAAGATTTTCATATTTATATTTTCAAGAAACTTCTAGGCCTTTTAAGCTGTTTCAAATTTTGAAAGCTATCCAATTAACCACTCAAGTCTGCAAAACTTTGCTTAGAGCAATGTGTTTACTGCAGAACCTTTGTTAATAATATGTGGATTTAAATGACATAGCTCAGGTAACATTTACAAAATAATTAACAAATCTATGTTAATTTGTAGTTAACATAGTTAGTTTATAATATAGATACTTTGTTAGTTTGTAAAAATACTTCTTTTTTTAGTTTTAACTCATCAATTTTTTCATTAAATCAAGTAATAGATTATATGGCAAGATAATATTTTTTTTCCCAAATAGAGAGATAAACAGAAATGTACAAGAACTAATCTACTTTATAAATTCTGCATTTTGGCTTGATTATTTTATGAAGCCCATCATTGCATAGCACATTTTTGACATTTTCTAGCATGTAATTTCATTTATGTTATGACTATTGAAAATGACTTTTGGGAAGCTACATGAAAATGTGAATAATCTTTGGAGTACACAGATATATTTAAATGTTGTACTGTTAGAGAAAAATTTCTTTGCCAGTGGTGCTTAATGAATCCCAAGTGACCCCCCCCCAAAAAAATCTTTACATCATTTTGTATTGTTGGTTCTAATAGCATTTAGTTTCTCCTCCCCAACCTTTCCCTGACTCTCTTTTTTTTTTTTTGAGACAGAGTCTCACCATGTCACCCTCAGTAGAGTGCTGTGGCGTCACAGGTCTTAGACTCTTGGGCTTAAGCAATTTTAATGCCTCAGCCTCCAGAGTAGCCCATTACAATGCTCACAACACCCAGCTACTTTTTGGGTTTTGGTCATTGTTTAGCAGGCCTGGGCCTGGCTCCAACCTTCCAGCCTTGGTGTATGTGGCTGACACCCTACTCACTGAGTTACAAGCAGTGAGCCTCAATATATTCTTTTAAGTGCATATACTTTAAGTGAACCAGTAGCATAATTTAAGAAATTTAATATTGAAAAAGACTATTTTCACTTGGAATGGAGATAGATTAGTTAAATTACAAAGTAATACACAACAATAATTATACCTATGACAGTTATGTAGGTATCAATATACAAATTAATTCAGAAAATAGATGTTGCATGCCTGCTATCTGTCAAGTACAATAAGGCATCAGTGGATAATTCATTGACCTATAGCAACAACAAAAATATCCTTGTGGAATTCACCTATATACCTGATACCTTGATACCTGTTGACTGAATAATACATTTTATTTTTCTCATAGAAGTTATAAGCCATTAAAAAGATTGGTCACATAAAGAACTCCTTCTTTTATACAAATCATGTATTTGAGAAATTTAATTCTCTCCTACTTTTTTAGAATATACCTTATTTTAAAAAATAATTTAATTAATTATTCATTATGGACTTTCGGTCATTGGAAAATTTTCAGCCTAGACTATTTTGCCAAAATTAGTTTTGAAATTACAACAAATAAACTGTCAAATCTAAAGTAATCTCAAAAGTTTTTATAGAGATGGCAAAAACACAAAAGAAAAGCAATTAACTTAATTTTCCTTAATAATTTTCCTTCAGTTAAGTTAGACTGAAACATTTATACTTCACCCATCCCTTTAATAAGTATTTATTTTCATGCCTCCTTTTTTGTGGCTGTTTTAAATGATAGTCATGGGGGGGGGGAGAATGGATTTTTCCATAAGTATGTACCTGATTACCAAATTTTAAGACTATATATAGCTTAGAAGAAAGGATTTAGTTTGAGTGTATGAGACAACTATGAAAAATTCTTCATACAACTTTCATTAGGGAAGCTAGAAAAAAATAGTAAGAGCTATAGAGCATCATCAGGTACTTCTCCATATAGGGAAATAAACCATAAAAAAACCTGTACTTCTAACACAAGTCCAGGAATAAGCATCCTCCAAGTTTCTTTTTTTTTTTTTTTGTAGTTTTTTTTTTGGGCCAGGGCCGGGTTTAAACACACTATCCCCAGTATATGGAATCAGCACCCTACTCCTTGAGCCACAGGTGCCACCCATTCTCCAGGTTTTGATGCAAATAATGTGACATTGAAATGACTGGGTAGAACTCCGAATACTGGCAATGCCTTAGGAAAGACATCTTTTTGGAGAGAGATAGAGTACGTTTGCTATTGACTATTCTATAATTGCATAGATTCAATATTCTGTGAACTTGATTGGGTCCCTCAGTGCTACACTATTTTCTGTAAACTCTGCTGCAAAAGCTAGACATTAGTATGAATATATATTAAAAAAAAAGCTAACATCCACTACACATGGCAAGCATGAGATCTTTGAATGAGGCCAAAGTATCTCTAAACTTTCCCAGTAAAGAGTTTTCCTATGTATCTACAATGTTACAACTGTCACCTCTCTGGAATCTATTTGCCAGCTTGAAGCTATTCCTCAGTCATCACTCTATGGTAAAAACCGCTGAATACTTGCTGCTTTCTCCGAGATAGTTCCTTTCGCAAGTGGGAACCTACTTTTCTTAACTCACTCCTGGAAGTAACCACTTTTACCACTCTTATACTTCCTGGAGGTTATATTGAACAAGCATTTTATTTTACTAAAGGCCCGTGCCGTTTTATATAAGTCTTTCTCCAAAATACCACACTGGCTGAGTACTTCAGTAAAAGTAATGTATATTTAGATTTTCCTTGATTCTGTTAACAATTTTCTATACACCTAGAATGTTTTTCCTCTTTTCTTTCCTCCCATTGTTCAAAAACAGTAATGCCGTCCCACTTGTCACCTGAAATCCATTTTCCACCAGTCTTCCATAGTTATCCAATTTCCATAGTGACCTTTATCTGAACTCTAATTACAGTTTGTGCACATGTCATGCAACTAATGTTTATCGAAGTAAAGTAGGAGGCTCTGTGCTAGATGATATATTAATATTTGACAATATTGTATCACTTCATCAAATTGCTTTCATAATTATTTTTAAATGTACATCTTAAAATATTTATTAAAATCCTATTTATTTATGCTTTCTAGCTAATATCTTCTCATGCACTATCTAAAGTAAATTTCTCTGAGTATAAGAATAATTTACTATTTTTTATTCCATCTCCTTGTAACATTTTATCCTAACCATTGCCCCAACTATGTATTTAAATTGCTTATATAAAAAATACTTAATAAATTATTGATATTAAATTTTTTGTCTTGTATAGGAAAAAAACCTTTAGAATATAAAATACACAGATTCTCTCTAAATCAAGATACTGTCTATAATTTTGTAAACCACTCCTTCAATTAAAAATGACCTGTTTATAATGAACTAGACTACCAGACTCTGGTGCCAAAAATGTTCTGTGTTTTAGCAGTATCATTTCTGACTTGACATTAAAGAATAGAAATTGTACAAAGTTTCTCTCATAAGTGAGTGAATGAAGGTAATTTTTGGCTAAGAGCAAAACAGGAAATGTGGTAACAGGACCTACCAACCTCTCCTTAAGACCTAATGAGTTTTCATATTTTCAAAAAGGATAACCAAGTTTGCAGAAGTAGCCACAGGAATAGAAGCTGTCATATCTCCTCCACTTACATTTCTCTTGCGAACTAAAAAGGTCTTTTCTACAGTAATTAAAAAAAAAGACATAGTTCTTCCCCATGACAATTGCCCTATTTCACTTCTGTAAGACCACCTTCAGAGGTGTCCAACCTTTTCTTGTTTATTTGCTTTTCTGTAGCATATCGGAAGAAGAAGCATTGTCTTAGGGCCACACATCAAATACACAAACACTAATGAAAGCGTATTAGTAAAAAAATCAGGTCCATGTCTATTTTTTGTGATATCCAACACTATAGATATGCAAAAGATTCTCACAAAATCAGAATACTGCTTGCCGGCCACTGGTTGGACATCTCTAAATGGTTTATGCAGGCCAACCCACCAAAGAATCCATCATGACTTATATCAATATTTAATATTTTATGTCTGTTTTGATTTGAGTAACCCTATAAATGAATTATATATTATTGACATTTGACGCAATGTCACTTTAGATTTACCTATATATTTACTAATGTCTTTGCTTACCATTCCTCCTGCGTGGCAATAGAGTTAGTTGAGCTGTAGTTCCACCTGAAGTATAGCCTTTAAACATTTTCTTTTGTAAAGTTCAGTTGGTGACAATTTTTTCCTAGTCTGGGTTAAAATGCAAATGTCTTTGCCCTGTAAAAATCTCAGAGAGGAAAGGAATACTGCTACTCTGGGAAATATACAAAGAAAGATCAATTTCATTTGACAAGAGTTTCTGCTCCTTATCATTATAGACTGTGATGGCTTGTAGTCCTGTTTTAATATACAACACCCAATAAAGTTGGCCAAAGCTTTTCAAATGTCTCTCTTTTCCTTTAAACTGCTATCACTAGATTTACATTCAAAATGCAATAGAAAATGAATAGTTATAAGTGATCACTCGACTTTACATTGCAATCCTGCAACTGCCAGGAACTTTTGTGAATATGAATATAAACTGTCCCTTATTTCAGAGAAGAAAATGCACACGTATGCCTGGTCAAAAGCCTTTTAAAATGCTGATCCATTTAATCAATTACGGACTGAATCTGATGTCTACCTATTGGAATAAATGGCTCAAATGGGACCACTTAAATAAAAAGAAAGGGACAAAGAAAAATTAACCAGCCTTAATCAATTTACATATCTCTCTACAAGTTGAATTCCAAATTTACTTTCAGATGAAAGGCCTCAGGTCCACCGAATTCTCTTTGCTGCTTGTTGAGCAGTCAGCATCTTCTCAGAGTTCAGTCCCCATCAGGAAAACTTGGACTTATCCAGAAAATCAGACGATACAGAAAATTTTAATTCATAGTGGCATTCACCTTTTACTGTGTTGTTTAAATGCATCCAGTAAGAAATTATAAAAAAAATGGGGTGTGAAAAAGAATCGCAGCAAGGCTATCCTGTCAAGAACTCTAAATAGATTCACTAATTCCTTAGCATCTAACTTAACCCTTATAAATATAAATTTTTCTGAATAAATGAGTAAATAAATTAATAATTGTGAATAATGAATTTTCCTGTAGATACTATAAGGTGGGAGAAGTACAAATGTAATTAGGCATAACAGTAAATACCAGGCGTGGAAATTCTGTTGCCATTTAAATTTGAATGTGTGAAAATTGATAATGATATTAGCTATCATTCAGAGAATACTAAATTTTCCCAGTGCACTACAAGCTATTTTATCTACATTATCACTAATTATCACACTAGTTTGTCAAGGTAACATTACTTTCCATGTAGTAAATGAGAAAATCAAGGTTTGAAACTACATTTCTAAGGCTTCTGCATCCACAGGCTTCTGAGTTCCGATGTTTAGAAGCAGTGACTGAAAAGAAAGAAGACACAGGACTTGGCCCCCTCTACCTCCACCTTGGTGAGCCATCACTGGCAACAGCTGCATCTCCCACGGCTCTCACTGTCATGGGACGAACTGGGCACCAGTGCCACGGAGTCTTCCCTTCGCTCCACCCTGGGGAGGAGTGATTTCCTACTGTTCTAATCTCTAGGTTACGTCACCATCCACTGTTGACTTTTCAGTTTTTCCACCAACTGTGCCTGCTTTAAATTTTCTCTACTTAAATATTCAGAGTAGTTTCTGTTATTTTTTTGGATCCTGACTAAAATTCCTATGATCTTTATAGCACATCATACTATTTCAAATACAAACTTGCAAGACCACTAATATTGCTTTGTCATTTTTCATTTACATGCCTATTTTATCATCAGCTGTGAACATTTAGAGATTAACAATAGCATAATTTAAAGTCTGAATCCCACATACCCAGAATATGGGCAAATATGGATAGACAGATATTAAGAGTAACTTAGTTCAATAAAATTTTCCTTTGGACTGAGGTTCCAAAGTTAACCATTTTGGGGTGCACAGGAGTAGTATCTCATAGTAAAAGTGTTTCAAGTAGTGGGAACAAAAGAAACAATATCAAAAAAAATATTGAATGATTGACACTGATCTGGAAAGTTTTGATTCAGCTGAAAGTTAGGGTGCATAAGAAGAAAGGCTGGGAGATGAGACTAGAGAAATAAAAAATCTTATGTCTGCCTTTCTCAGGAGCTTGTAATTTATTCAATGGGTTTAAATAAGGGATTGAAAGTTCATGTGAATGTTAGAAAGATTACTTTTTCTGACTAAATAGATTATGAATTGAAATGAGTTGAGACAGGTGATCAAAACAAAGCAGGTGGTTATTACTTTCTTAAAATTTTATTATATGCTAAACTAAGAGAAGTTTAGTTGAGTAAAAATAGGTGGATTAAATAATTTGAAGTTATTTAAAAGTGAGAGTAATTTGAAAGTCAAGGGCTTTTTTAGGGTCAGATGATAGGGGAAAATATGGTATGGTTTTTTTGTTTGTTTGTTTGTTTGCTTTTTGTGGCAGTTTTTGGCTGGGGGCAGGTTTGAACCTGCCACCTCCAGTATATGGGGCTGGCTCCCTACTCCATTGAGCCACAGGCACTTCCCCTGTAGTATGATTTTAAGAGCCTAATTTGGGTCACTATATGGATTGATTAGGAAATAATAAACTAAGATAAGCTGAAAGAATAGAAGACTAGAGTAAAATATAATGAGTTCAGATTCAGACATGAGTTTGATTTACCAGTGGGACTGCCGTAGGAGATAATCAGAAATATACACCTGGAACTCAAGAGAGAAGGAAATGTAGAAGTTAAGGGGCATGGGCAAATAGGTGGTAGCTAAAGTGAACAGAATGACTCAGAAAGATAGAAATAAAATATGATTTTATTTTTTAGGTTGACCCAATGCTGTTTTTCACAACTATAAAAGAAGAAAAGTCTTATGTATTTTGGGTCCTCATGTCATTTTTTCAAATATGATTAAATACTTCAATATTTTAAATATTTTTAAGTATTTCTTTTAAATAAAAGAGAATCAATATTCATCCATTAAGTCTTCTACCACTCAATTATACACCAATTGTCTTACAATTCAGACAATCTAAGCTAATTATTTATTAAAAAGAACAAATTTTTCTTGAATGTTGAAAACAATCATTTCAGAAGATTCCTATTTCAGAAGATTCCCCACACTCTTGTGTAAGTGTACAAAAATGTTTGAACTTCTCAGACCAAAGAACACTTACTCCCACCTTTTTTGTACATCAATTTATAGAGAGGGAATTGGCCTCACACTATGGTTAAATGCCTTTGTACAACTTCCATTGAAGGTTTTAAGACAGAAAAAGTGGCAGTCTACAAACACCCTGATTCTCAGTGTCAGCACCTGATCAATAAATTTGAGCTAAAGTTTAAGTCACAGAGTTGGACAGGTCCATATATTTAGCACTTATGAAGCTAACGAAAGCTCCCAGGGAATCTGCCACTGATCAGTTTCTACAGATGATCGGACCTGTTGACTGGATTACAGGCAGGCCTCCATGTTACAAACATCCGAATTACACACAATTTGCATTTTTGAACAAAGGCTATTACTGTAAGTTCCCAAGTTATGAACACATAAATAATGCAGTTTGCACTTGCAAATGGAGGTTATTCAGGTAATATATATTCCAACTTACACACAATTTCACCTTAATAACAAACCTCCAGAACTTACCTCATTTGTATCCCTGGGACTGCCTGGACATAGGCATCTCTAACATCATCTAAACAGGCACAAGTTAAAATATACATATGTTATAGCAAATGACCTTTTAAAGGGATGTCTTGACTATCTCCTAGATAAATTTCAACCTCTTAGTACAGGCCTTGTGTCTAGTATAGCAGTGCCTGCTCATGACAAGTGTTCCTATCCCTAATCCTAAAGCTGACTGCAATTTCTTTTGAATTTGAGAACAAAGCACAGTTGAGAACATGCACAGTTTACTCTCATTCTTTACTTGAATGTTGAGAAAATACAATGCTATGGGTAGAAAGAAGACAAGGGAAATGAGGATTTGTACAACAATAAAAACTCTGGCATACTAGTATGTCTCATATTTGTCTCAGAATTCTAAAAGAAAATAAAACATCACAAAACTTAATTGAAACACTGAGAAACCTAAATTAAAGCTGGTTGCTAAAACTTTGTATGGTGTCGTCTCATGCTTTTCTTGAAAGTGAATGACATCAGATTTTATTCCCTTTGGAGAAATAAATATTTTCTTCTTTTAAGGATCACCAATGTAATTATCATCAAAGGTAATCAATTTTCCACTATTACAGTTAACTATTAGTTAATTTTATGATTACAATTGTTCTCAATGAATTCAATGATAGTAACAAAGCTCTTTTTCCCCTCTTTTGTGAAACAGTTCATGCAAAAGATGCAAAGCAAGAGTATCCCTGATCTATTTAAGGAATAGTAAAAATTCCAAGATAAATGGAGTGATTAGCTATTGAGGCTAGTGACCAATAATCGGAGAGAAGGCGGACATATAAGTGGCCAGGTTATATAAGGCTTTGTATGTCTCTGGGAAGTTTTACATTTTATTTGGAGTACATTGTGGAGCCCATAGCCTCAGTTTTATGGAAAGTAATGGTAAGTCCTGATATAATCTGATTCATTTTTAAAGTATTACCTTGATGCTTTGTTGAGAATAGAATATAATATGACAGTGTTGATATAAGAGAGACCAGTTATATGTGTATTATAGCCATCCAGGCACAAGATAATTATGGTTTGAACTTAGACAGTAGCAGTAGAGCTGGTGAACAGTGACAGCATTTGGGGTATATTTAAAAGGTATAGCTAACAATATATCTTGATTGATTCAATATGGTGAACCAAAAAGAAAGAAATCAAGGATCTCTCTCATATTTTTAGGGTAAAAAAGTAACGGAGGTGCCACTAACTGAGAAAAAAAAAGCTATAATACAATAGTTTTGAGGAGTAGGAATGATCTTTGGGGGTATAGGGTTTGAGATATCTATTAGATTTCCAAGTGTCCAAGTGGAGATATTGAGTAGATGATTGGGTATATATATCTGAAGTTAGATAGTAGTCTGGACTAGTGAAAAAACGAAGAGTCATTAACACGCAGATGACAAAGCCATGAGACGAGGAGAGATCACAAGCAAGTAAATTAAGTAGAGAAGAGAAGGCAGCCTGGACAAGGTTGCTTTGGAGACAAAGAGACATACTAAAAAATGCTAAATAGGAACAACCACTAAACTAAGAAGAAAAACAAAAGTGTGGTGTTGTCCCAGAAGTCAAGTAAAGAGTATGAAACAATGAGGAGGAAGCAGTCAACTGCATAAAGGAATACTGATAGAGAAATTATAAGGAATATTTAAAAATTCTTTTTAAAATTTAGTTTACCAACAGGTAGACTAATGGAGAGGTTATTGGTGACTTGGATAAGGCAGGTTCAGTGGAACAGTGGAAATGAAAACTTACTGTACTATGTTTAAGAGTAAGAGAAATAGAGACAATGAATAGAAGAAAAGAGAAGAATAGCATAGTAGGTGACAGGAGGAGTGACATTAAGATCATGTATATCAAGTAGAGAGAAGAGCAAGAGGAAGATTTGAGACCAGAAAGGACAAAATCTACTGTTGGCCTCAGACGAGTCAGTTTATTTAGACTAACAGGTCTGAATGCAGAGTCCTAGGGGCAGATTCAAAAAATGTGTATGTAGAGTAGTGGTAATTTGTACAGATGTTCTTCTGATTGCTTCAGTTTTTGCATCCATGTGGGATATAAAATCATCAATTAAAATTGAGGACAGGTAAGAAAGTGTTGGTTTGAGATGTACAATAGCTTTCAGGGCAATAAATTAAGAATGTGTACTATAATTGACTGATAACATTAAAAACCAAATTGAGATTTATGACCATGAATTGACTAAACTAGTCACCATGGTAGATTGCTTCCCTCTAACTAGGTTCAACTATATAGGTAGATGCAGAGAGTAAGTAGACAGATTTAATTAGGGCTTTAGCTTTGACTATGATGTGGCAAGAAAGTAGTTAGGGGGTTGAAGCACAATGCAGTGGAATGATCAAGTAATAGACTATGAAATTTAAGACAAGAAGGAGGGAAGTACAAATAGCAAGAGTAGGTAAATCAGATAAACATATTTCTGTTTTCTCATGCACAAATAAATGCATATCAAAGACTTGGGAAAAAAATGGGTAAACCTGGGGAAAGTTGAGAACATAAATGGGTGGAATGTTTGGTGGATTGTTGAGGTGGAAGTATTAGATGTAGAGAAAGATAGAAAATTAGCTACTAGTGGTCCAAAGAAAGGGGGCAGCGCCTGTGGCTCAAAGGAGTAGGGTGGCGGCCCCATATGCCAGAGGTGGTGGGTTCAAACCTAGCCCGGCCAAAGAACGCAAAAAAACCCAAAAAATATTTTAAAAATTGAGATGATCCAGGGCATGTAATGATTACCAATGACAGAGGCTGGACTCTATACAATGAATGATTATTAGTGTTGAGTAGCTGAGGTTGAGTAGAGAAACTGAGACTGTAGTATTATAAACGTTATCTAAAAGTATATTGAATTTGACGAGAATTAAGACAGAAGTAGTGTTAAAGAGAAAGCTATATTAATTTTGAAAGAAGAGGGAATGGCTTGGGTATCAGTACAATGACAGCAGTGAAAACCAATCAATGAAATAATCTAATGAACTTCAGAACTCATACCATTTTTAAAGATAGAGGAAGACTTGTCTACATGTAGTAATGAGAAGAAAATGAGGAAAACTATCCCAGCATTAGGCCCAAGTAGTAGGAGAATTGTTAGAAGTGGGAGAGTTTTCTCCTATTGTTGAGAGGTCTGCAGGGGAAGGAGGAAGGACCAGGAGTTCTTTACCAAGAACCTAATGCTATTGTTGGGAGATTGGGTTAAGTACATGGGGAGTTCTGCAGATAGGGGATTGTGAGTTCTAGAGGGCACAGAGAGCAAAACAAGGGGTGAGTACATGATTGAATACTTAAGAGTTATGTGGTGAGGAAAACAAAGGACATAACTGAGGTAAATCCTGTTGTATTTAAGTCAGAGAAAGGTGAGGGGTAGAGAGTATGCAGTGAATTTCAGGTGCTTCCACTTAATCCCTAATGATAGATACTAAAGACACAAGAGAAGAGCCACAGAAATTCAGGCCCAAGACATTGGTTGGAGGTGTTGGCAAAAATAACAATTTTCCCTGAACTTGAGGGAATGAGGGTTGAATCCTGAAGCCAATAGGACCATTGAATGAGACCCAAATTGAAGCTACTGGAGCCAATAAAGTTATTTTCATTTTTTTGCTTAAGGCAGTAAGAGTTTTATGGTCAATTATAAATGAAAGAGACCTGAAAAGTATAACTTGGAAAACTATCCAATGAGCTTATTGATTATTTAATACCCAAACAGGAAAGAAACCAAAAAATAAAAAATGTGATTCTAAGAAAAATTCAATTTATTTGGACCATGTTTCCTCTTAGAATTATGATTGACCCATGATAATATTATCAAGAGAATTTGAGCTTCAGGCCTCATTGTGGCCGAAGATCTACTTAGAGAAAAATGCAATAAAATATTTCTATCTGTGTTCTAACCGTGTTAGCTTACAATTATCTACTAACAAGTTGTACATCACGATAATGAGAACTCTCTAAGGGTAGGAAACAGCTGGAAGTCCCCAAAGACCAGCTTAAAGACTGGCCCACACTGATAGCATTTTAGGGAATATTTACCCAAAAGATTATAAAATAAAAAGAGGAAAAATCAACTACATTTTTGAAGACAGATTCAATGAGAAAAACATCAAAGTAATATAACATGCAACTTTGATCAAAACAATTTGCTGATATACAAAATACCCCTCTTTTTTGAAAGACATGATCCTACCTTATCCCACGTGTAATTTAGTTCCTATGAACTTAACACACAATTTTCATTATCTAACTACAAATGTGACACAGTGTTATTGAAATGAGCAATTGCTTTATCATACAAAAGTGTTGACCTTGAGTCAACTTTGAAAATTATCTTCCCTCAAACTATTTCTTTTTTATCTCAGCCAGATTAATTCCCTGCATTCAAACCAAAAATGTAATGTTTATTTTATACCATTTTCCTACCTTTTGGCTATCCACTGAAGCTTCAGTCTCCAGGACCAATTTGTCAGGTTTCCGAAATATTTTAATAAAGTTTGTATAAATCAATTTTTCCCCCAAAGCTTCCTCTTAGACATACGATGTGTTGTCTTTTATTTGGTGGATCATCCATCCATACATATTTTATTTGTAGTTGCTTGTCTAGGCTATCAATTGTTATTACATTAATGGCATCTAGTCTGCTATATATTACTACATTAGGCTTCCACAGAGGTACTTTTAAAATAATTCTAATCTAATCACCACAGTACCTAAAGCTGACTATGTATTTGATCTTTAAATATATCATTTCAATTATAGCTTCATCTGATCTTAGTTCAAACATATTCTCTTCTTGTTGTACAATAATGACAGGTGAAATTACCACACCCTCTCCTTATATCTCTCAAATAAAATGAGCCTTATCATTCAGAAAAAGCAAGTTTAAGTGTCTTCACTGTGCCTCTTTATTTTGTAGTAACCAGTTTCCCAAAGCCAACTATATAATCGCTTATCTCCTTGAACAGTAAACAACCAAAAGAATTGAAATATTAAGTGTGAGTGCCTCTTACACCTTAAAATATGATCCTAAACATCAGTACTAATTTGTATCTATGATATCAGTATATTTTGTAATTTTTAAAAAAGAAGTAGGAAAGCTTCTCACGTGATATTTGAGTTGTAACTTTATTTAGATAGGAACATAGTTGAATATCAAACTATGAACATTGAGTTAATAGCAAGAGGACAACCTGTCTGTGACCTCATAAAGAAAGGCGAATGACCCTTTCTTTAATATTCTACCTCAGTAAACTTTTACTGGAAATCCTCAGGCAGTTCTTATTCAAATTAGTATTGGTCCATTGTAGATATGTAGCACCTTGGTTGCGCACAGTAAAATAAAATAAAACTTGAAAGAGTTGCAACATCCCAAGTCACTGAACTAAGTGCTAATTGCCTCTTCAAAAGAGTGATTATATATTCCATCAGTACCTGAATAGCAAAGAATTGCTGTAATTTTGTACATTGGAAATATTTATATTTGCTTTGGGAACTATTTCTCACAGAAACTTTACATGCCCCAAATCATAAATGACAAGGAAAAGTAGAAAAAAAGCTATTGAAGAAAAAGGAAAAAATACATTGTGTTCTAAATGAACTGTATAAGGAAAATTCAGAAATGAAATCACAAAAGCTTAGATTTCAATAAGACAGGTTTAACTAGGAAATAAACAAATAAAAATAGTCTTTGATGATCATAAAAGATGTCTCTGTATTTAGACTTTCTTTTAAGTGGGAGCACTATTTCTTTCTCCCATAGTAATTATTTCTACTTGAACAAGAAAGATCAAAATATATCAATAACTTAAAAATTCAATTCAGATTTTTTATGTATGCCTCAAGTTTTCACCTTATTTTGGGGGTTATAAATTCCTCTGAAATGTGCAAAGTAAAAGTATAGCCATTACAATTTGGAAGATATTTCTTGCTACAATTGGAGAACATTTTTCCTGATTCTAGGCTCCTAAAATAACATGAATTGTTAATTTCAGAAAAAGGACCTGTCCTGGTCGGCTGACACACACAGGCCTTCTTGACACTGGGTGACTAGGTGAAAAGACCTTCAGTCTCATCCCAAGTTTCCCAATCCTTCATCTGCCCAATCAAAAGAGAAGCACAGACTGTAGTGATAATTATTTACTTTGATAAAAAATAAGGAAAAAAATGGATGAATAATGTGCAGAGAGAATTTGGCATAATCTCCAACATTTTGTAACTTTGATTACTCTAAGCACTTAAAATTGCTTGTCTTTATCTTCTCTTACTTAGTTATCATAATTTTAGAACTAATCCTAATGATTATCTAGTAATACTATGTATTTTATCCAGTATGCTTTTTGGTGTGACTTTTTATTGAGATCTGGTTTAATGCCTATATAATGCTTACTTGTCTCTGGAGCATATAATAAAAATGACTTTCTTAATTGGTATCTCACAGACAGGGATTTGGAAATGTAACAAGTGTTAGAAGTAATCACCTGATGGAATTTGAAATTCTAAAGAAAACTATTTTTAAAATACTTCAAAATAAGATAATACCAAAAGCAATAAAAATGTTTAGGGGTGTATTTGTTTTAATACCACTTGGCTTGGGATATACAAACACACATATGAAATTTACCATCAGAAATAGAATAAGACCAATTTAACACAGCATATTTAGTGTAGCTTGGCAGACTCAATATATTAAATAAAAGAAAAACATATATATAATGACAAACCCCCATATAGTAAAATGATAAAATAGGATTGGCTGACCAGAGGTGTGAAATAACAACAAAGATTTTTAAATCCAGACAAGTTGTTTTTTAAAAACCTCAAATATAAACCTAAATTTGAAGACTTACACCAGAGAAGGTAAAGGCTGAAAAATATGTGGTATATGCAATGGGGAGGCACAGTAAAGGGAGAGGATGAGGAAAGGGGAAAAGAAAGAAAAGTAAGATAGAGAATGGGAAGGAGGGACCAGGAGAGATACCTAAATTAGGAACTTTCTCCTTTAAACCACAATAATCTGGCTTCCCTCAGGCACCAGTCAGACCTCAATGGCTCCCTTGGAGCTACCTCTGTGGATATCCATGTGTTTATTTGGGTAATCTTTGCTAGAGCACAACATCAATTTTCTCTTATATTTCTCAGGTATATTTAATATTTTATTCATGCATATAATTTTATATATGAAATGAGTCTGAGAAAAATTTTCCAAATGCATCCTTTGCATTTCCAAAGCCACAGAGCTAATTAATGACCAGTTCTCTCTATACTCCTCTTACAGAGTTTATTAAACATACTAAGACTGTAACAGTTACCTGGTGAGCAACCAACTGGTTGACCTATTAAAACACAGATAGCACAAACTATTGGTTGCTACCAAGTACATTATTTCCTTCTTCCAAACTGATTAATTGAAGCTTAAAAAGCCTTTCATTCATGAAGGGGGCCTGTGTGTAAAAAATCTGGTCAAGGGTAAAAAGACATATATTGCTCCATTAGGCTTATGGAAAACCCTTCAAGAAGGGGGATAATTTGCTTGGAAGGGAACACTTTAATATTCATCCTTCCTGAAATGTGGATGTGATATTTGGAGTAGCAGTGGCCTTTTTTTGACTACAAGACTTCCTTGAGGATGGAAAACAAGTGAAAGAATGGCAGAACAGAACTGAAGGCGTCTGAGGCATAGATCAAATCATGGGATCACCGCATCTGCCATGGAATGTCTATTTGTGAATTTTTTTTATACGAGAGGAAAATAAACCACAATCTTTTTTACTGATCTTTTTAATGTCTCTATTATTCTCAGCCAAGCAGAATTCCTAATTAGGCAAGGTTCAGGAGTAAAAACAAATACATAAAGAGAAATTATAACAGTCTGGAGCTACGATAGCCAATTATAGGAGGTAACAAACAGATATTCGATAAACTGTCTCTTAGTTAGATGAGAGGGGTGATTTATTACTTTAGAAGTGTTGAAAAGTTAAGATTATCTGGAAAATTGTAGGAAGAACCATAAATTAGAGAAATGTGGACTCTATTAGTAAGAACAGGGTAAAAACTGAGAAGACAAGAAGGATTTTATAATGCAAAATGCAAGTATTTGTGCATGGTACAAATTGCTAAAACTTGACTGCATTACTAAAAATGGTTATTAGAATTTCTTTTGGAGAAAGAAATTTCTTCTTTTTGAAAGTCCTCCAAATTGTGTAGATCGCAATTCGTCTGAGCAAGTCTGCGTTGAGGCCAGCCCGAAGGCAGATGGAAGGAGTGGGTGACCTCTGCAAGTCCCTTCTGGCCTTGTTATCCTACAATTCTATTTTATCCTACAATTATTGTTGCTTCTTTATTTGTAGTTATATCATCAAGGAGACCTTTACTTCCCTTCTGTATATTGTGAATATTTCTGGTAAATAAGAAAAATAAAACTGAAAGGAGCAAATCACTTTAGGCAAAATGCAGGTATCAAGATTCCTGACCAAAAACACATAGTTTTTTTGAGGCAAATAATTCTAGCCAACAGTGTAGCACATGTTACTGCTATAAGTTGCTCTACAAAAAAATCCTTATACTTTTATACTTTATCACTGTCTCATTGTTTCCTGCATGTTCACCACCTGTGCTCAATTGATTGAGTCCTCGTCATCAAATGAGTCAGGAAGGAGGTAATGTAAGCTTCTTCTTACCTCTCACATAATGGGCACAAAGTAGGGGAATATGGCCTACCTCCTGGGTGAAGGGCTTAACTACAACTTGGGCTTTACCTAATAAAAGCAAATATGTAACCTAATGATATGTACCCTTATATTAATCTGAAAACAACAACAACATTTCTTCTTGTGAGTGGTGAGAGGGTGCTGTTTCATTCTTCTGCATGTGTCTTTCCAGTTTCCCAAACACAATTTATTGAACAGGGCTTCACTTTCCCTGTGAAAATTGCTATCAGTTTTGTTGAAGATGAATTAGCTGTAAGTGTATGGTTTTATGTCTGGGTTCTCTACCCTGTTCCATTGCTCTATGCCTGTATTAGTTCAAGACGGATAAAAGACTTAAATGTAAGGCATGAAATCATAAGCATTCTAGAGGATAATGTCGGAAAAACTCTTCCAGATAGAATTAGCCTAGGCAAAGAATTTATGACTAAGACCCTAAAAACAATTACAGCAACAACAAAAATAACTAAACAGGATTTGATCAAACTAAAATGTTTCTGTACAGGGGCAGTGCCTGTGGCTCATTGAGTAGGGCGCTGGCCCCAGATACAGAAGGTGGCGGGTTCAAACCCGGCCTCAGCTGACCTGCAAAACAGAAAAATAGCCGGGCGTTGTGGTGGATGCCTGTAGACCCAGGTACTTGGGAGGCTGAGGCAAGAGAATCACCTAAGCCCAGGAGTTGGAGGTTGCTGTGAGCTGTGTGATGCCACGGCACTCTACTGAGGGTGATAAAGCGAAACTCTGTCTCTACAAAAAAAAAAAAAAGTTTCTGTACAGCTAAGGAAATACTGAACAGAGCAAACAGGCAACCTACTGGACGGGAGAAAATATTTGCAAGCTATACATCTGATAAAGGTCTAATGTCCAGAATCTACAAAGAACTCAAGAAAATTGGCCAGAAAAAAAACAAAACAAAAACATTACAAAATGGGCAGAAGACAGAACAGAAGCTTTTCAAAAGAAGATAGACAAATGGCAATAAAAAATATGAAAAAATGCTGAGTATAACTCATCATTGGGGAAATGCAAATTAAAACCATCTTGAGATATCACCTTATCCCTATTATAATAACTTTTCTTAAAAGGTATGAAAACAACAGATGTTGTTATGGCTGCAGAGTAAAAGGAACACTTATACACTGTTGATGGACTGGAAATTAGTACTACCCCTATGGAAGACAGTATGGGGATTCCTCAAAGAATTAAAAGTAGACCTACCATTTGAATCAGCAATCCCACTACTAGGTTTCTACCCATAGGGAAAACAAAAGTCACTCTATCATAAAGACACTTGTGCTAGAATGTTTAGCACAATTCACAATTGTGAAAATGTGGAATCATCCTAAGTGTTCATCAATTCATGAGTGAATTAACAGAATGTGATATATGTATACCGTGGATTACTATTGAGCCATAAAAAAGATGGACTAATGTCTTTTGCAACAATTTGGGTGGAACAGGAGACTATTATCCTAAGTGAAATATCACAAGGGTAGAAATACAAACACCATTTATACTTGCTATTAACTAACTGATGAGCATAGCGTGCACAGAGTAAGGTAGCATTTAGTGAAACTCAAGCAGGGGTGGAGAGGGGTTGAAGAGAGCGGGAAAAAACCTACCTAATGGGTACAATAAACACTATTTGGGTGATGGGCAACACGTATAAGCTATATCAGCTTATAAACTATTCTCGCTTATAGCTATTCCAGCTATTCCAAAGCAATCCATGTAACCAAAAACCTTAGTACATTAACACCTCCATAATACATTGATTTAGGAAAAAAAACTAGCAATATAGAAATATAAGTTTCTTTAAGTGTTTCCAATCTAGTAAGGTATAAAAATGTGCATAAATAATACATGAATTAACCAAGGCACATTTGAACTGAAAAGCTCACCTCAAAAGGTTAAGTCATACTGTGTTAGGCAAGTTTTCTAAGATTTGACCCCAAACAGATTTCTCTTAGTTCTGCATATTCTGTTTTGTGTAATTAACGTAAGTGAGTAGAATACAAATATCACTTACTGAAAAGGAACTGAAGTAATTTTGTTGGCAATAGGACACGGTAGTTAAAAAAAAAAGCATGACTAGTAGAAACCTCACCTTACATTAGTTTTGAAAACAGGAACAAATGAAATGAAACAAACTGAATGGCATAAAGAAGATGAGTATATTTTTAATTCCCTGAATAATCATCTCAGCTGCTATCTAATAGACACAGGCTAGAAAAATTTAATAATCATCTCAGCTGCTATCCAATAGACATGGGCTAGAAAAATTACACACGCACATACATATTTCTACATACACTTCATATGATAAATTTATATTTAATTTTTATGAAATATTTAGAGGTAATTTACATAAACTATATAGAATACAGAGGGTTTTATACCTATTGGTATTCTTCCAAATTTCTTTGATATCATAAAGTAATATTTAATTAACCTAAAAATTAGACAATTCAGGTTTTCAGTGCCTCTGATATGAGAACATCAACATCTTCTTAGAAGTGTTTATTGAGCTATACAGATTTTTTTTTTCTTGGCAATCCCTCGTTTCATATCTGTACCAAGCTCTGGATAAGAATACACTACACGTTTCAGCTAATGGAACTGAAAAGGGTTCTTTGGGGCTCGTCCTTCCCTTTCTCCTTGCATCTGAAACTCACACCTTTGGCTCACAGGCATAAAGATCTAATTCACAAGATCAGTGAACCAAGCGATCTCTCTTTGATAGCCACCTCATGGTTTCCATAATCATAATGAGTTGTTGGACTGGTTCTATAATCCTTTAATGATTAGAGATGTCTCCATTTAATTTCATACTTTTTCTTAATCACAAGCCTAATGAGAAGTTAGAACACAAATTCTTAGCTAATGCAAATAAATCTAGGTGATTTATTTTCACTCAAAAGATTAATCCTTAATGAAGAGTTTCTTGCATCTAAACTCAAATAGATAAATATAGGGTGGCCATAAAGTGCATGTGCAATTCTATTTTAAATTTGTACATGAACTTTATGACCACCCTATAGAGGTAGAAATTTTGGAACATTAAAATGCATTGTATATGCCTCTAAGTTTCCACAAGAATGTAAAAGAAATTGTTTTCATTGGATTCTGAAAAGGACCAGCTATAGTGAGTTCAAAAGTTTCCAGTCTCATAGCTATTTCATTTTTCTGAATATTACTTAGTATGTTGAGATATTCAGTTACAATTTGCCCTAGGTCTTTTGGGCTCCTATAACAAAATACTAGGGACTCAGCAGGTTGAACAATGGAAGTTTATTTTTCATGGTTCTGGAGTCTAGGAAGTCCAACATCAAGGTGCTGGCAGATTCAGTACTTAGGGAGGATGCACGTCCTGGTCCACAGAATGGTGGTATCTTATAGCTGTGTCCTTATGTAGTAGAAGGAGTGGAAGAGCTCCCACGGGCCTGTTTCATAAGAGCACTAATGTTATTTGAGAGGGTTTCACCTTCATGACCTAATCACCTCTCAAAGGGCTCGACCTCCTTCTCCTCCTCTAATTAAATTTTGATAAATGAATTTTGGGGGAAAGTTTCAAATCACCGTAAATAGCATTAACACACATGTGAGTTGGTGGGATAGAGTTTACTATATAAGTGACAACAATGGATCAGAAAAAAAAGTGACAGAACAAAATAGGGTTTTGTTTTGTTTTCAGTTATGAACAGATTAGAAATTCAGAACTGAAAACACTGGCAGAAAGGTATGAAAACCTCTTGAGAGCTTCCTCTATATAATTTGTACCATATACTAGAATTCCATACTGGTGTTAACAAATCTCAGATCTTATGCATATTTATTGGATAATCCTCTTTGGGATGTCCTCCTTTATTCAAGGATTTATTTTCTAAGATTCATCTCTCAGAGGTTTCAGCAAATACAGTTAATCATGCTCTGAAAATAGGCAAGTCTAATACAACATGATATTATGAAAGAGAGAAAGGTCATGTTCACATTAACTTTTATTATAGTATATTATTATAATTGTTCTAGTTTACAATTATTATTGTTAATATCTTACTTTTTCCAAGTTATACAATGAACTTCATCAAAGATATGTACATATGTTAAAAATTTAGAGCATATATATACATGTATATATATGGTGGTATTTTGAAAAAACCCACGCATACAGTAATCTTCCCTTATCCATAGGGGAAGTCTTCCAAGATTTCCAGTGGATGCCAGAAACCACAGGTAGTATTGTGTGGTTTCTGGCATCCACTGGAAATCTTGGAAGACTTCCCCTATGGATAAGGGAAGATTACTCTATGCTTGGTTTTTTTCAAAATTTATACTTTCTCTATCGAATGACTTTGAGAAGTCTCTCTCTATTTCTTCCAGCTCCCATTATGCCAGTTGAATTTGGAAAGATTTTTTTAACTTCTATTATTACTGATGGAGATGTACATCAAACAGTTAAAATGAACTTCATTTCCCTTCTACATCCTTCACCAAAAGAAAGCACTGATTTATTTTTTCCTCAAAGGAATAGAGCTAATAGTTAGATTGAGACATTAAATTCTGTAAGCTGGTTATACAGTTGTTCAGCTTGTTGTTCACTCAGCACATTTTTTTCCAATCAATTAATAAAACTGACAGGGAATATATAGTTAGTTCAAAAATGTCTTTCAGTTGATTTTCTATAAGCCGTCTAACTGTTTTGAGAATGGGTCAGGAAGGATGCTGAAGCATAACAATTTTATGTACAGCTCTACGTTGATATGTTAAGGCCCAGTAGTCAAAATTGGTGAAGAAAAACTCAAGGTCACAGTGTTTAAACCTTGCTCTCAAACTGATTTTCTGTGTGACTCTTGGGGAAGCCACTCAACTTCAGCTACCTGTTTTAATTTTTTGCTTACTTTTAATACCAAGCTGCTTGTGTCAAAAACCAAATAATGAATCATAGGGGATTTGGCCTCAGATTTGAGGTTGAGTAGAGAGCTGAGGGACAGTTTGTTATATTTCATACTTTTGAATAATATTGAATCAGTCATGTATTTTTCAAAGTTAAGAGACAAGAGGGCAAAACTTAGGCATAGTCTAACAAGATAGTATTTTAGTAGCTTGGTAAAGTTGGAATTCTCATTCCTTAAAATAGTAAATTCACCTTCCAAATTCTTGACTTTCATCTGTAAAGGAATTCACTTAACATGGTTCCTTGTGTTGTCTATTTTGATTTTCACTTACATGAACTATATCTAAGTGACACATTAAAGAATAAAAATCAAATGTGCATTGATTCTTGAGTTAGTCAATATGAAGGGATAGAGTACTGTTATCTCAAACTTTTATGATAATTCACATAGTATTGTACATATTTTCCTTCTAAAAATAAATTACATAACCTGCTACACATATGCAACAATTCTAACTTTTATATTTTTCACATTAAAATGACATTATATAATACCTTTATAATACTGTTGAGAATAGTATCCTATAAGAAGGACTCTATTCATCAGACACAAACATTGTAACCTAGTTGTTTGTACCCTCATATTAACCTGAAATTAAAAAAGAAAATATTATCCTAGCATCTTTTTACCTCTCTTGCTCTTTATGGTCCAATGATATGGATTTTAAGGGGGAATTGGGTCATATTCTATCATCATTCTAATGTAACTCCTCTTGGTCCATTTCTAAGTATTTTTTTTCACATTTTCACATTCAAACTCATCTTTTTCCACTCAGAAACTTGTTCTTCCCCCTTACTAAAGAACTTAAGGCTCCCTTGAGTATATCATACTTTTTTCATGCCCTGTACATGCAGGTCCCCATTTTTAGAATGTTCTTTCTCTCCTCATTTGCCTACCTAACTCTTAGAAGTGAGCTGCCTATCAACTACAGGCTCTCTCAGATGATCTTTCTATATCCCTCAAGCAGAATTAGATGCTTCTTATTTTATTCTACCTTAGCAATTTTTACTTATTTCCATTAAGACATGTGATTTCCATGAAGGCAAAAAAATAGAACTTGCTGCACCCCCAGTGCTTAGGTAAATATCTACAGTACTGTTGGTGCACAATAAAAGTTTATTGAAGTTCATGAGTATAGACAAAAATTTATTGTGTTGCTATTGGCACATTTCAAAAATTCATTTGGCCTCATACGTCTTATTATTTCCTCTATTCTTTGTTTCCATGTATCTGGAAGAGAAGACTGAGGAAAATATCTAGATAAACAATAAGTTCCAGGGCTCATGAATATTCATATACATTAACAATTGTAAAAATGGTAAAATATTTGCATATCTTTTGTGTTGGACAGAGATTATTAGTAGTGAAGAACCTGAGTTCTCAGGCTTGTTGTGCTTTCACACAACTCTTATATTGAAGAGGATGGAAAGTTTCAGACATGGACATAATAGGAATAAAGCTCCATTTCAAAGCAATTGCTATTTCTTTTCCTACAGATATTAGGTGAAGAAATTCAATAAATTCTATTGGAATGGGAATTCCAATTCTATTGGAATTAGTGCTTCCATGCTTTTGACTTGCGTCTATTTATCAAAATTAACTGAAATAGGGTGTATTTCAACAACAATTGAAGGTCCATAATGCATCAGGGTTCTCATTACTGAAAAGACTGAATCAAGAAATATAGCAGTAATATAACTTAGTTTGAAATCACTATTTTCCAAGAAGATATAGAATCTGAAGTGATGTTTTAATTATCTCTTTTTTAAGTTAAATCCTTCTGTGATTCATTTTTAAGCTTTTGGTATGTCTATATATCATTTAAAAAAATATTTATAAATGTTTTTGTTTCTATAATGGTTTCTATAATTATTCTTAAAAATAATTCTATCGGGGCTAGAATATAAATTTAGTATATATAAATATGATCAACATGAATCAAAATCTAAATCTGCTAAAAAGGGATTCACTTCCAATCAATAATAAACTATTTTAGATTATCATTTTTTTTTTCTTTGTAGAGACAGAGTCTTACTTTATCGCCCTTGGTAGAGCGCCATGGCGTCACACAGCTCACAGCAACTTCCAACTCCTGGGCTTAGGCGATTCTCTTGCTTCAGGCCCGCGAGCAGCTGGGACTACAGGAGCCCGCCACAATGCCTGGCTATTTTTTTTTGTTGTTGTTGTTGTTTTGCAGTTCGACCAAGGCTGGGTTTGAACCTGCCACCTTCGGTATATGGGGCTGGCGCCCTACTCGCTGAGCCACAGATGCCGCTCTAGATTATCATTTTAAATGCTGAGCTGCAACATAGCATCAGATTACTTAATCATCCTCGCCCCAGAGGTATTCACTTAGCTAGTTGGCTGTCTGTACCAGTCAACATATTTAAACACATAGTTTAATCTTGAACTCCAAGTGTCCTTAGGAGGATAGCAAAAAGCCTGATAAATCAGCGTTAAGAAGTTACATATCTTTGCAAAAGCATATTTCTAATTAAATAGATTTTATAAAACTGAGACTATGAAAAATTAGTATGTATATTCATACACATATGTGTATGTATGCCTGTATGTGTATTATGTACACACACATATATAGAGAGAGAAAATTTTTAATAAGTACGCAATCTTAATTTTATGTAGCAGTCATTCATCACTATAAACAATATCTATATGAACCTTTCAAAAGCATAAAACACTTATAGAAGATTTGTCCTTTCTAGGAATTGTGGCTTTGCTTCTGAGAGCATTAAATTTGGCCCTGAAATCAACAAGTATTAAGGGTCACAGACTTTCACTAAACTAGTGCAATTATCTAAACTAATATCTTTTGGAGGAAACACTTACACCTGAGCTAGAATTGAAACTATCTCTTCACCTTAGCACAACTTAACCACAAAAAAAGCATAAGAGGATCTATCTTAAATTGCAGGGGCCTTACTTACAAAAGCAGACTAAGCACCCAAATGCAGGTTTTCCTTTACGCTTATTGAATGTTTTTTTTTTTTAATTTTCAAGTTACTTGAGTTTGAATTAGTGAAGTTTCCCTCCTTGTGCTTTAAGCTCAGTGTTTGTGATAGACACCCTTTCTATACACTAATTGTAATTACATCTCTTCTTCATTCCTTTGTTTTGGGGTCCTGCATGTTGTTATTCTCTTTTCTATCATGATTGAAGATATTGACAACATTTTTCAATGGATTTTTAAAAATGGGACTAGAACAAGATCTAATACAATAAAGTGAAGTTAAAAATGACAACAAAGTGCTCCAAATTTATTTATTTTCATGAGCTTCATCAACTTCCTTCCTTATTTTTATCTTAATAGCTGCAAGCTAATCTTTTACCACTCTGAAATTGGTTTTAGAGTGACTAAGAAAACAAGAGCAAAAAAAAAAAAAAAAGAAAACAAGAGCATAAGAAACACTTTTTCCTTTCTAGAAGACTGAAAAAAATGGAGTACTAAACATTTGATCTCAGAAATAGCTTCTAGGTAAATTCCTCTTTAGAATTTTGGAATACATATCAGATTTAAGCAGAAGATTTTAAGGATTGTTAATTCTCCCATGGTGAGTCATAGGAAGGTGATAAAGGCTGCCATTTATCTTGGTCTGTTTTGAGAAAGTCTCTAAATTATAAATTCTCCCCAAGATTTTTTAATCACTTTCTCTTAAGAGTTTAGTTGTATGCAGAGAAATACAAAAGAAAAAAATACCTACATAAAATTTTAAATATCCCAAGTTGACATCTAAATAAATACAGTGGAATTACTGTATATAGTTTATAGGTGGTAGGAGAAAAATGTAATTGCACATATTAGGAAAGTTATACTCCAAATGGCAAGTAAAGAAATTAATCAAATGGAATTTTTAAAAGTCTTAATGTTTTTATTTCAAATAGTTAGCTGATATTACATACATAAGAGAATCTTTTTCTTCTTTCAGTCCCTGATTATACATGTATATACCAGGTAAATATGTCGCATACTCATAATTACATAGATTCAGCCTCGAAAAGCAAGAAATCAGAATAGATGAGTATGTGTGCTTGTGTGCACATCTGTGTATTTTAAGTGAGCTTTTCATACATCAGAGTTTCATTCTCTAATCAATTTTATGAAACTTTTTATACTCATGCCCTTAGAATTAAGAACATTGCGGTGTTTACTAGGAAACAATTACGTTGATTATAGGTCTCCCACTTCTTTTCTGCTGCACATTGGAAAAAGAGGAGTTGTCTTGAGCCACACATTAAATACACAGACACTAAGGAAAGCCAATAAGCAAAAGAAAAGGTTCATGCATATTTTTTGTGATCTCCAACACCACAGATAGATAAGCAACAGTCCTCAAATAATCTGCATGCAGCAGTAGGTGACAGGTTGTCCATACATGATATAGTCATTTTCCTAATGACACAGAAGACAGAATTCCATTTTGGAAGACTTCCCATATTCTTTTAATATAATAAGAGGCTTCCCATATTCTTTTAATATAATAAGAGGAGAAAGTGCCACAGACTGTCATTGCCTTGTACATTTCAATAGCTCACACTTTGTATTGCAAATGTAATCCAAATAGGGAAGCGTTTAAAGAAAGGGCTTCTTTTGCAAATACTCATTTTAAATGTTAACATAATAAGTTATCTTAATGTTATCAAATTTAAAATAGTATTTTAAAGCATCTATTACTTAATATTTCAAGTATTTAATACTTAAATTAATACTTTATTAATTTTTTGATAACATCACAGCTGATCCCGTTGCTATTAGTTGAGTTTGTTTATTTCTTAGTACCATTGTACGCATTTTTGTGGGATATCCTGCATTGAGAGGATTTTTATTACACATAATGTATTTTTGTTGCTCATGAAATTAGATAAGGTGATATTACCACCACTATGAAGTACTCTGTAGGAAGGGATGAAATTTTCAAAAATACGAAGTGGTGATTTGAAAGTTATTATGAAAATTTTACAAGAACATTTCTATATATAAGCACACCCATATACAAAAATCCATTTTTCTTTCTTCAGATGGAACCAAATTATAGAGATGAAAACATCAATGTAATAAAAAATCAATAATAGCTACCTTTTCAATATCTTAGCTAGGAAGAAATTGATTTTTCTAGGAAACATTGTGAAAACAATTCAGTTGATACAAAAACATTGCCAAGGCCAAAACACCACCTTCAACAAGTTAAACTTTTTTCCTTATTAATTTTCATGAAGGATACAAATATCTTACTAACTGTACTTTGGATCCTTTGTTAGGAACAAGTAAATTCACCTATCTTGGAATCATGTGTTAGGCTTAAGGTAAAATTATTTGAATTAGATTACATGCTTAGAACACAACCAAAAGGAAGCAATGTAAAGTGAAGTGATATATTCAGAATTTTTCTGCAAAGGAAAAGCACTTCCAAGAAACAATGCAATATTTGAATTGATCTGATTTCTTTATTGTGTTTCTATAGTGGATGAGAAAATTCCTTAGAGACCTGACAGGGCTGGTGCATAAATAACTCTCCAGAAAGTACCATTCCTTTGGATGTGATCCTAAATCAGCTGGAAGGTTAAGGCTGAGAACATCAAATGAGTTCCCACAATGTACCTTTGAATACAACCACTCACATCTTCTCATTTAAACACAAATCATACACATAAATCTAATGTTGCCATAAGATTGAGATTTTGTCCATGTACTGGGGGCATTCCACCAAACCAAACAAGTAAACATACTTCTAAATTCCTTTTTATTTCATGTAGAAATATTTTAGTCAAGTTTCGAGTCTAAAATGACTACATCTTTCAATCACTTTGATTCTATGATCCTATTTAGTGTGCAAAACCAGAGACTAGGTGAAAACATTTCTACTGAGATTAACTAGCACGTAGAGATTGAGATATACTCTTTGTTATTTTTTAGTCTACCATAGGTCGTGATGAATGATTACTTAGGTCACTTAAAATTATTTAGTGGAATCTAGAAATATTTCAAAGGCCAAAGTGGTACAATCAACCACTTAATGACAAGTTAAGAGAGAAAAAAAGTGGTCAAATGTAAGTGATAAAAATATTAATAAAAGACTTGAAACAGTCAAAAAACATAATTAGTATAGGAAAAAAGAGTAGAGCATAAACTGCTACATATTTTAAATCTATCTTACTCAAAAGTACATACTGACTTTTTCAAGATCACGGTTAAAGATAAATTTAACAACATTTTATTTTTGTTCTTACTTAGTTTTTATTTGAATCCCCCAATTTTCTATTAATATGTACCCTCATCTATGAGATCATAAACTCTATATTTTATTAGAAAACTCAGATATACTGTAATATGATCTTCAACACTGAAATATGGTTAAGATATTGAAATTTGTGTAATCACCTTTGAAGTATTTGGAAAGATGATTTTGGTCTTCTAAAAGCTTAGTCACACAAATCCATATGAAACTTTCACAAAAGCCTGAATTGTAACTGAACTGAATAGAATTAGGCTCCAGACAATACAATTAATACATGAAAAGAAATGCTTATCACTTTAATAATGCTTATCACTTTGTAATTCAGTACTTCTCTTTCTATTAATATTCTTTTCACTATATAATTATGTAAAGGAACACATGTCTTAAAGCCTCTAAATAACAATAAATATCTTATTCATTATTATTACACATGAATTTATAACTGAAAGTGAGAATCCACTGGCCCTTTATTGAACCCAATCAAAATTCAAGGCTAAGAATGGATAATCAGTCCAAAAAAGAAAAGGTCTGCTGAAGACCCTTAATTTCTTAGTCAGAATTTTACCACAGAGCCAGAGTAATTGGACCTCCTTTTAGAAAGAGGGAAATGATCTAGTAAGAAGTTGGTTTCAGCAGCTGATGGTCTTTCAAGAGCCTTATATCTCTGCAAATTATCTTTCTGAGATTTATTCTTTTTTCTAATATATTTAAAGACATCAGAATTACTCTATATGAATAAAACCATAATTTTTAAAAGCTGCATAGGAAATGAAATATTGTATATTTTTTAAAACAATGAATGGTCTTAAATCAAGTTTACAGGGAAACCCATCAGCCTGCAAACCATATCCGACAGGTTTTGTTGTCCTATACATTGTCTACTATACTATACTTTGAAATAATAGTATCTGGCTTTGCATGCTTTAAACACATATACATGCAGAACTCCACTGAAAAAACTGAAATTTTAGATGACCTGAGACCTTTTCCCACATGACAGAAAATTAGTTTGTATGAATCTGTATAGGATAAAGACCAGATATGTTATCTCCAGTTTCTCCAGTTGCCTTACTCTATATTGTCCTACTGAGACAGAATGAAGGGTGGGTCCATATTGACATCTTAGCTTCAATATCCTTTGTGCAACACTCAGTCTGTGAGAATCTGAGTTAGAGATTTCCAGTTCACTTGTTTCTTTCCTAGCGCCATGTTGTAGCCTGGTTCACATGACTGATTCCTTCATTCTGTTCCCAGATCTGGGTCCTTACCTTCATCCTCTATATTTCACTGTGTTTTTATACTTCTTTGTCTTACATTTAATTCCTCCTACACCTTCTTCAGTTCTATTAAAATGTGTCAATTCCAATTAACTTTTTATTAATTTTTAGATTTTAATTATTTCTTCCTCATGTCATTCATATCCAGGTAAATCTTTTACCACGGTAGACTATAAATGCTGGATTTTGAAAAATTAGAAGAAAGTGAATAGTATAACATTATGGAAATTATAATAAGGAACACATGCCCCATGAATATAGCTAGCTAACATATTTGGCTGCTGAAGTTTTCCTTCAAATGCTCTTTGTTTTAGCAAAGGTTCAAAGAAACTTTCAGTACTATGTGACACCCATCTACTGTGACAAAAACTTCTCATTTGTCCTTTGCTCACAAGTCTTCTTTTATATGAAACATATAATTGTCTAAGAACCAACTTCAAAGTTTGAATGTGTATGTATATATCCTTGTTTTCTAACAGCATTTTCCATAAAACACAATAGTGTCAGCTTTGAAATGCATAATAAATGTCTGGCAATACAAGTCACGCTTCCTCAATAACTGATACAGTTATGGTAGAAAGAAAAGACAGGTCATAGGTTCTCTCTGAACTTTCATTACTACGCAAAATTTAATATTTCAGTTGCATTGTTCCACAAATGGACTTACCCTGGCAATGGACTCCTTCATCAGACCCGTCTGAGCAATCTAAGACACCATTGCACAATTGAGATAAATGAACACATCTTTTGGCACCAAGGCAAGGAATATGATTGAAGGGGCACTTGATTTCTACCTCCTCAGGACCTGAAAATAATGTAAAAAGGAAAAAGATGATGAGTGTTGGCTTTGTTTTTAAGTAGTGAAACTGTCCAGTACAATAAATTACCACCATTCATTTGCCAAAAAAAAAAACTATATAAAATACTACCAGAAGGCACCTCGGATTCTCAGAAACATCAGAATTATCCTATATAAATAAAACTGTAATTTTTAAAAGCTGCATATGAAATGAAATACTGTATATTTTTTCAAAAAATGAATGAAAACACAAATATTCATTTTAATCATTGAAATAGCATGGATTTAAAGTCTGAGAGTTGATTTGAGTCATTTTTTTCTTATCTTTGTGTAAGTTGGCCAAGATACTTCAACCCTTTGAGTCTCAATATTCTCAATTGTGAAGTTTAGAAAATGGTACTTGGCAGGTTCCTTTTATTAGAACGATATCAGTAACATGAATAAAAAGATTTTAGTGGAATTTGAATGAAGTTATATCAATCTAAAAATTATTTTCATTCTGTTCCTTAAGAATATGAAAAACAGTCAGTTATCAACATATAAATACATATATATGAATTACATTGTTTTAAAAAAAACATATTGCAACATACTGCAACTAAAATGTAGTAGAATTTATGAAAAAGGAAGCAGGTGATGATGAGTGTGGCATTTTCAGTGATTTTACCAGCTGATAGTAACTATTTTGTAGTTAATAATCAATTTTTTTGATTTTAAGGATAAGCCTAAGTCAGAATATTGTCTTTTTCTTGAGATTTTTTCCATTTCCAACAAATCTTCTTCACACATCCAATTTGTATGTTGTTCTATCTAAATTTCAGGTCACTAATTCCTAAATCCAACTTCTATAGTCATTCTCCAAGTTCCCCACATGATTCTTAGTCTCTGGATCTATCTCTTCCCAAATCCAAGTGCAATAATACCAATAGAACTACAATCATGCATTAATTTCACACTGATTTTGCAATATCTCTGAGTCCATAGTCAGACACACTTAGGTTTTAATCACAGTTTTGTGAATTTCAGGGGACATCTAATCAAATAATCATTATTTTTTTACCTACAAAATGGGATTATCAACTGAGATTGACTACAAATCACTAATACTGAGATGCAGGCTCAGAGTGGGAATTCACCACGTGTCAGTCATGTAAATACAGGCAGCATCGCAGCGTCATTAATGGACTCTGGCTGAATCCCGGGTCAAATGCCAGCTCACTACTTTCTAAGCTGAGAGGCTTGGGCAAGTTAAATTCCATCTCTGTACTACTTCACAGAGTTGTGATGAGGATCATATTAAAAGCTCTGGTATATTGCCTGTGAGCACTAAAGTGTTTGCTGTTATTGCAGTTAAATAAAGTAAGTTCTAAGAAGTCATGTTTCCTTCCAATATATCTCATAAATTTCTTTTCTTTGCAAGTCCTTCCTCCTCAAAAAATAAAATTTCATGTTTTACTTTTACTAGTTGAAGAAAAATAATGAATAATAATGATATAGTAATAATGAAAAGGCCAATTTGACATATTTTAGAGTATGCAAAATTATAAGAAATTGAAATTTTATAGAATTAGAAAGCAACAACAGAATATATTACATAGAAAAAGAAGGATGGAATTGCTAAAAGTAAAATATACTTTTGAAGTACCTTATCATACACAAATTACAAGGATAAGTAATACTGTTTGTTCATATAATGGCATTTTCTCAAATGTCTATGTTTTGAGGGATATGAACAAAATTTCCTGATGTAGCTTCACTAGCTGCAATGTTGTCTCGAACAGGTCTCTCTGTAATTTTTAAATACATTTAAATAATTACTGCTACACAAGGCTATTAATTTTGTTAAACACCTGTCACCCCTAATGTGCAAGTAATTTATAGCATTCTTCTATGACTTAAGTATCAGTATTCCTAATAATATACATTTATTTCCACATATGTTTATATGTGTGCATATATGCAAGTATATGATTAAACTACAAATACACAAGTTTGAATCTAAATTACAAGAATAAAAACAAGTAAAACTTTTTCACAAAAAGTTTCCAGCCTTTAATCTTATGTTTGTAAAATGAACATAAATCGGTTGAAAAATAAAATTGGTAGAAATAAAAATTAATTTAGGAAAATCCATAAACTTCTATGACCAATAGTCATAAAGTCGTTTATTTTAAAATTTAATCCATTGATTCCTATAAATTGAAAAGGTGAATCCTTAAATAAACGTCAAAGCAGTGTTTAGGCCAGTTACATTTAGGTGTCTCTGTAAAAATTCCAAAAATAACCCACAGAAAGAACTCTTCATAAACCTGGTATATTTTAGAAGTTTTATAGTTAGAAATGAAAAATGATTCAGCAGTTCTTATAAGCAGCAAGACTTCTTATCAAGTGATACATGTGTTAGCTCAAATAAAAGTAAAATTTTTCATTTTTAATACTATCAAGTAATAGCAAAGCATGATAGCAGGAGTGAAAGACACAGGCAGGAGCCAGAAGAAAGGCTCAGCTACTTACAAATTTTGAGAAAATAGAAAAAAAAATTTAGATTTCTCAAAGAGAATATATGCAATAACTATCGGATTAATTCTAGTCATAACATGGGGAGGACAAGAAAGAAAGTAGTTTGGAAGGACTAGAATTACTTGTTTTAGAGACTAGCCACTATAACCTTCCCCAACTTTGATATACATTTGTCTTGCTCGTTATTACTTACATGATGTCCCCAAAGTCACCATGCTAGGGGAAAATGAGAAATTGTAGCTGAATGTACTTTTATTTAGCAAATATTTATTACAAAATTTTACAAAGAGGTGGTGAACACCAAGAGAATATTTTGTAAATAAAGTGCCAAAAAATATATACACGTTTTAAGAAAGGAAAAAATATATTAAAATTGTAATACTCGATATATACCAAAACAGAAAATGAATACAAGTTACATTTGACTTTTGCAATCACAAGAGGTACTCAGAGTGGTTACTATCAGTGTCCAGACATTTCTGATTATGAAAAAGTAAGGCATAGGTAGCATCACTTAAAATGTGTATGCATTTTTTTGGCACACCTGGTATTATGTAAAATTTTGTAATGAATATTTTGCAAATAAAGGTACATTCAACTACAATTTTCCACTTTCCCTGTGTATAGTGACTTTTAGGATACCCTGTATTAGGAAACCCTTGAGACAGCTGGATTAACTAGTCTTTTCCAAATTTTCATACCAAAGCATACCAAATTTCATACCAAATGTATTTTCATACATTAAGAAAATAGTATTTGCAAGATACACTAAAGTAAATAGCAGAGATTATTTGTATAGGTTGCCCCAGCCTTTAGGAATGAAACTCATAGTTGAGGGAATCAGTATTTTAACTCTTATGACCAATGCTAGGATATTTGAGTTGATAAACTCTGCTAAAACCAGAGTTTTTGTTGTTATTCTTTCTGAAAAGTGGAGATAGAGACAGGGTAGTTTGAAAAATAGTGATGCCTGCCTCAACTGGAATTCTCTAAACAGCCAA
This sequence comes from Arctocebus calabarensis, assembly GCA_963573935.1. NCBI lineage: Eukaryota > Metazoa > Chordata > Mammalia > Primates > Lorisidae > Arctocebus > Arctocebus calabarensis. The sequence continues at coordinate 51,117 of CAUYON010141621.1, forward strand.
GAAATGTGATTATTTAGTGTCCTCTTGATTTGGGGAAGAAACCATCCTTTGTTCCTAATGATCACTTGTACAGTGTAAGTGTGTATATCCCATTAAAGTATCTTTAGTACATCCTGTAAATGGATCAAAGATCCAAACTGATTATTCTTCTACTCATCTACCTGTGTGAAAAGAAGCATGTGATAATGGAAGCTGCGTGAATTCCTGAGAATATGTCAAAGTTCCATTAAATTAAAGGATTCATCTGATGAAGACTTTTAGGCATTCAGAACATTTCAAAGCCACAATCAAAAACATTTTTTACATAATAAGGAACATGTGTGTGCATGTTCTCTGCTATATCTGATGTTAACTCTTTAGTTGGTGAATCATGAGTAGTTTAGGGGGCACCGAAAAGCAACTGGGATGATATGGGATAGTAGTTGGGTGATACAAGTATTTGAAAATAGTACAAAGACATTTTCCATTGTTAACAAATATGGCAGTTCTGCTGAGACTATTGCCTGAGCTTTCAGTAACACACAATCAGCAAACATTTCCAGGTCCCCAAATCCAATTTTAAGTGACCCAAACAAGACAGCAAAATTTAAATTATAATACTGTAAAAAGAAAAACTCTTATCATTAGGGATATGGATTTAAGTGATATAAACATATAAAAGTAGTGTTTATACTTTTAAATTATTTATAGATCTTACCCAATTAGTTGAAATAGCTTTCATTTCTTAAACTAAATCTCATTTTACAAACAAGCCTTCTAGGATAATGCAAGGATAATGTGATTCATCTGTATCCTTTTGTATATTTATTTATTTAAGTATACAGTAAATATTTTACTATGTATAGTAAAAAGGGATAAGAAAAGATACAAGTTTTTTCTGATTAAGGAAAATTCAGACTATGCATTTTGTGAAGTGGTAGAGATTTTTCTTCTACTAAAATGGCAAAATATCTGCATTTGTCACAGCATGACCACATCTTAGCAGAAACAGCCTCACGCCTCCTTCCCCAAAAGCTAACCTCTCCATCTTATACCATATCAGACCCTACTTTGGGGGAGGGGGGTTGTCTTATTATTAATCACCTTTTGGTTGTATTTCCCACTTATATCTTTTGTATTCTTACAATCTTACTCAAATTTTCTTAACCTACACATAAGAATAAAGTCACTTTTGCTGATTAAATGTTCCTTAAAGCAACATCTTTTGTTTTTCCTACTTAAAAAAACATTTACTGTTAAATTTCTTCAGAATATAGACCGCACCTGCTGCATTACCATTCCTTTGTCCCATTATCCTCCACTTCTGACATTCTGCTGAACTTGTTCTCCCCAGGGTCTCTGGTCTTGCTCACAATAAAGCTGAGGCATACAGAGTTTTCAAAAAAACTGACCAGAATTCCTCTCTCGGACACGTTTTCCACTTTCCTTTCTCACGTTTCTTATACTGTACTCACACTATCTCTGTTGCTGTTAGTAGTTACGTCATTCCAATGGACATGCCCGGATACATTTCACACGTGCTTTTTCATTAACTTCCCTTCATCTTCTGCCTAGGAAATACATGATTTTTCTTCAACTGTACATAACTGTCATGACTTTTCTTGCAAAGCTTTTCTGACTTCTCCAAACTCCGTAGTCCATTATAAATGTGTTCATAATTATTGTTTTTAAGAGTTTTTCTTCAATATGAGACCTGTCAGTGGTTATTTCTCATCAGTCTTCCTAATGCAAACACCTAGCCAACTACCAGACACATAAGAGGTGCTCAATACACAACTGCTGAATGAATGCACAGCACATTTTATCGCCTGGCTAATCCCTACATCCCTCGGACATGGTAGAATTTACCTGTCCACTATTAATGCATTTCAGATCAGGTTCTACAAATACCACTTTCATCCTATGACTACTCGTGAAATGACAATGGTTCTCATTTGCTGACCACAACAAAAACCAAACTCCTTGGCCTAATTTCACCATCCAGTTGAATCTCAATTAGCACTATTTACAACCATCATCAGTATTCATACTTAGACTTCATTCAGTGTCATCTTCAACCACCCTAAAATACTCTAACTGTAATCAACTACATAAAAACTGGAAAATAAACTTTTTTATTGTATATATATCATTCAAGACAACATTAAATATATTGACCTAAAAACAAAAAAACCAAAAATCCTATCTTTCTGATTTAAAGAGAAGTTTACTCTATGACTTTTTGGTTAAATGACTCAGAATCACTCTGGTGTAAGTAGACCATGCATAGAAAAATCCAGCACATTTATTAAAATGAAAGTTATTTAACAGCTGTTCATTGGTTATTCTAGTTAGAAAAAAACTGACTTTTTTTTGACCAAGTGGATAAGAGATAAACAGAGACAAGAGGAGATAAATATATGCCTTGCATTGAGAGAGGATACCCAAGAAGGGTGAGGTCCAGGAGAACAGGTCTTCTCAAGGAGACCACAAAGATGTACCTGCAGGGTCCTCTCCATGGTGACTTAGCCCTTAGGAATTTGTAAACTTAACTTCCTGGAACTTGGAAATTTCCAAGTTCTGTGAAATCCTGTAGTTCTGTAGGGGCTGGATTAGCATCTCCCACTTGATTCAAACTGGCCAATGAGAAGGGTACCTGTGAGGTGGAACTTTTTGGCTGTCAATAAAAAGGGAAAGATCAAGCCAGACAGGGAGTGTGCCATTTGGAATTCTTCTATGCCGTAAGCTCCCGGCTGGTGAATAAAGCCCTTCCTCTCATAAACATGGTATTTGGGTGCTCTTTCTCTCTGTTGGGCCTTGTCTTCCTGCAACAGCATCATTCCATTACATTTTCAGAAAGAATGTTATGCTGTATGTGAAAACAAGTAAACAATTGTTTGAAAGACTTGATTACCATACAAACAGTATTACAGTGAGAGGGATCAGTTAGAGCACGTGTAGTTAATCGTCTTTCACTGTAAGAATCATGGTATGAGACTCGGTGATTTTTACATAAGCCAATTTATACTTAGAGGAAGATAAAATGTTTAACAGCCCAATTTAAAAGCTATAGGATGATACAAACATTCTTAAACATAACAGTCCTAAATCACTGGCAAAATATATATGTTATATATTTCAAACCAAAAGTAGAATGTCATTGATGAAAGACATTGTACAAAATTTAATTTTTTATGGCATTCCAAATGATGTTAACTCTGGAAATGATTCTATAATACATCGTTAATGAAAACAAACCATTTTTATTGCATTTTATAAAACTAGCATTGTATTAATAGGGTAATTGCTATTTATTAAGTACTTCCTATATTCCAAGCTCTGTGCTAAGCACATAATGTCCATTATCTTATTAAATCCTCACAAGAACATTATGAGTTGAGTTAGTTTCTATAATTGCTATTACTTAGAGGAGGAAATTGAAGATTGCAGAGGTTAAATACCTTCTTCAAGGTCACAGAGTAATAATGCTATTCTTTGAATTCAGATCTCTTGCATCTTCAAAATTTTATTATATTATGCTACAATCTTGAACAAAGGAATGAACCTTCCTCAATCTCTCTCTCCCAATCATCTTTGTTTCTCTCTCTCAATCATCTTTGTAGACTACAGAGGGATCTTGAGGAAAAAGGGAAGAAAATCATGTGAGGCATCAAAATTGTAAACCCACGCTGTGTCAACATTTAAAATGGTTACTGTGATACCAAATATTTAACAAGAGTTGAATTATACTACACAGGCTACTGATTCCATCATCAGCTACAAAAAGGCTACTTGAGGGGTATCCTGGCCAGTTTGGGGTGATCCATGATCTTTGACAATTTCCAGTATCAGTGCCTGTTCTGATGGTCAAAGACACATAGCCAAGAGATGGCTAATGGGAAGCATGACAGGCTGGCTGACAGGTAAGCAAGTTGAGGAGTGCCAAGTTGGCCCCTTATTCTGCTCACTTGTGTATGAGTTATATGGGATTACTTGAGGACCCCCATGTGGACACCAGGTTGCAACTATTCAAAATCAGAATAGAAGTATTTTAATATTTTATCAACAAATACGGTTGTGCTATGAATACTAGCAAAATATTACCTGTTTCTAAGCATATTTCATTTCATAGTTCTCTTCTAACTATGGGTTAGTTTACATGCTTTGCCTTGGAGATAGAATACTTACTAGCTGTGACCCTAGATTGTCTTCAGTGATTTAAACAAAAAAGCCTTCCATAGTATGTATTGCTAAGATAATGCCCAGTTCTTCTAATGATCAGCTAACTGATCCATAGCATAAAAACCCTTCCTTTACGGCTCGACGCCTGTGGCTCAGCGGGCTAAGGAGTCAGCCACGTACACCTGAGCTGGCGGGTTCGAATCCAGCCCCAGGCCTGCCAAACAACAATGATGGCTGCAACCAAAAAATGGCCAGGCGTTGTGGCGGGCGCCTGTAGTCCCAGCTACTTGGGAGGCGGAGGCAGGAGACTCGCTTGAGCCCAGGAATTGGAGGTTGCTGTGAGCTGTGATGC
>CAUYON010141626.1:0-12926 GCA_963573935.1 Arctocebus calabarensis
TAGAGGTTGCTGTGAGCTGTGATGCCACAGCACTCTATCCAGGGTGACAGCTTGAAGCTCTGTCTCAAAAAAAAAAAAATGAGTGAGAGACATAAACACTTTTCAAAGAAGACATGTGAACAGCCAACAAGTTTATGAAAAAGTACATAAATTTTCTAATCCTCAGAGAAATTCAAATTAAAACCACAATTAGATATAATCTTATCCCAGCCAGAATAGGTGCTGTTAAAAAGACAAAATATAATGGATGTTGGCAAGAATGTGGAGAAAAAGGGATCTCTTCTGCACTGTTGATGGGAACACAATTTAGTACAGGTTCTACAGAAAACAGTATGGCAATATCTCAAAGAATTAAAAATAGATTTACCATTCAATCTGGCAAAGGAAACAAACATCTATTTATCCACAGGAAAATAAATGAATGTATCAAAAGAATACTTGCATTCTTATGTTTATCACAGCACTATTTCCAAAAGCAAAGATATGGAGTCAACCTAAGTGTTTATCCCTAGAGAAATGAATAAATAAAATGTGGTATATGTACACAATGAGATACTATTTAGCAATAAAAAGGAATGAAATCATAGATTCTGCAGCAATTTGTGTAGAACTGGAAGGCCATTATTTTACGTGAAACCAGCTAGGCATAGAAAGGCAAATAAGTAGGTGCTAAAAAAATGTCTAAACATGGATGTTTAGAGTGAAATGATGGACAATGGAGACTCAGAAGTATGACAGGGTAGGAGGCTGATGGATGATTATAAATTAACAGATACAATGCAAGTTACTCAGGTAAGGAATACCCTGAAAGCCCCATCTTGACCTCTACAAAATCTATGCATATAAGTCTATGCACATGTACCTTATAAATTTTCACAAATACCTAAGAGGAGGGAAAAAAGGCAAACTTAGGCATACTTTCTTAATAAAATTTGGAAGTCCTTCTAAACATAAGGTAGCGAGATCACAAAGTCTGATGCAACACTTTTGGTTATGGCAAATCCAAACCTACACTATGAGTCATATGAGTTCCTATGATTCAGTTTCTTTATTTCATAATGAGGGTTAGACTTGATAAATAGTTCTCCATGAGGGTGGTTGGGGTGGGGGTATTAGTTCTCTAGGAGACATATGGAATGTCTGGAGAAAGGGGGGTGCTAATGGTGTCTAGAGGCCAAGGATACTGGTAAACACCCTGAAATATAAAGGACATAACAAGTTATTATCTGTCTCAAATGCTAATGATGCTGAGTTAGAAACTGGACTAGAGAAGTATAACAATTTCTCACAACTCTTAACACTTTATGGTTCTTAAGCAATGTTTTTCAGTGATCAGAGGGCACAAGAGCCACCTAGAGATATTATTGAAATGCAGTTTCCTAGATCCCCAACATTCACATACATTGATACCCCAGGTATCACAGTAAGTAATCTGGAATTTTAACTTGTATGCTGTGTGATTCTGCTGCATTTCAATCCTTAGATTCATTGCATTTTGAGAAACCTTACTAAGATAAACATTAACATGGAAGAAATCTTGGCTGATCACTGAAAAATAATCTCACTACACATTATTTTTTACTCATGAGTCAAACTCACAAAAGCCCTTTGGTATTTATACAAGGTCATTTAAACAAGGTCCCACAAGTCATAGGCAAAGTGGGACGGACCTAAACCTACCTAGTTCTAGCTTCAGGGTCCACACTGTGGTCATATGCACATTGCCATCTTTGGTAAGACAAACAAGGAACACATGGAGGAAGTGAATGGGACAGAAAGAAGATGGGGCAATCTGGAAGAGAGTATCACAGATGGGGATAGAAAAATAGAATGAATTCTTAAAGGTGAGATGATGATTCTGATTTCAGTAGATCTTAAATAAAAAAATTAAGACTATGAACTTCATCTGATAGGCCAGTGTTTCTCATCACAAATTGCAGATTAAAATGACGTGGGATATTTACAAAACTGCTGTTTCCAGATGAACCAAAGATGGCGCTCTAATTGGTCTGGGTTGAGGTCATGCATCATTAGGTTTAAAAAGCCCCAGTTGGTTCCAATAAGGGTCCAGAAGACCATAGAGAACTATTGTAACTTAAAACGGGTGAAAGAAACTGTTAGAAGATTAACCTGATGGTATTTATAGAGTATATTACAGCACAGAATGGAAATGGAGGAAAGGAATTTACTAGGTGGCTATGGTAGAAATCTGGGGGTGGGGGTGGGATATAAAGATCCCTACTAAGGAGATGGGCCAGAAACAGTGCTAACGTCAGGTGATCTCCCTCAGCTCTGTAATTTCACTGATGAATAAAATGAAGTTCAGAGATTGAATGTTTGGGTTAAGATACCCAGCAAGGGAAGATAGCAGTGGTAGAACTGCTATCCAGCGGTCCCGAGTTGGAGTCAATGGTCTTAAGGGGGAGCCCTTCTGACCAATCACCCGACAGGTCCTCAGTCATTCAGTTGCAGGTGCTGTACCCAGCCGGGAAACCTACGCTGCAATGGTGGAGGTTTGTGTGGTGGAGTAATGGAGACATATTTTATTTCCAAACAACTTAAACTTAGGGGAAAACAAGAAAACATTACAGAAGATACAAACATAGAAGATCAAAGGACCCAGAGGGCTCCTGGAGAACTGTTTTGACCCACTGACGTTGAAACCGAGTAGGAAGGATAAACCCTGTGAAATGCAACATAAAGTTCAAGTAGAGTGGATGCGCAAAGGGCCGTTACGCCTTTGAGGTGGAATTCATGGTGAAATTTGGAGGCGCATTTCTATAGATTTGGTGGAGAAACCAGGGAGATTTCAAAGGACAGAGAGAAGGAGCAATGGGGTAATGAAGATGTGAGGATAGTAAGTTCCAAGCCTTTCCTTATGCAAAGGATAAAATCCGGACCTGTGGGACCACAAGGTCAAGCCAAGGATTTAAGAAGGCAAGAGCTTCACTCCCTTTTGCTAAGAGCATTTTGGTGGCCCTGGATGGACACCGCACACAGCCAAACGCAGGGCCGCGGCGATGCCAGGAAGTGCGCACTAGATGGCAGTAGCGGGGCCCTTTCGGCTAGCTTCGCGGTCCTATAAGGCGCTGCTTGTTTAAGTACATCGCATTTAGTTGGAGCTGCAGGGGAGTGAGGGAGAGGAGGAGAGGAAGGAGGAGAGCGGGAGAGCTTGCGGGAGAAGGGGGCTCGCTGTGTTTACACCAGGCACGGGCTACGAGCGTCCCTCCCTGGCCCTGGCTTGCGCTCTCGAACGGGAGAGCGAGACTGTTCTGGGATCCGGCCGTCGTGCGGCAGGAGCTTGTCTGTCCGGGTTGCCCAAGCCGGGAGAGCCCAGAGGGAAACCGAGGGAAACGAGCGGCGCGTTTTACTAGAGAGCGCGAGCGGAAGAGAGGACAGCGGAGCGCGGCGGAGACATGAGGACCTACTGGCTGCACAGCGTCTGGGTGCTGGGCTTCTTCCTGTCCCTCTTCTCACTGCAAGGTAGGGCAGACTTCCCTGACCCCGCGCGCCCGCTGCTCCCCGCCGCCGGGCTCGGGGCGGCCGGTGGAGTACGGAGCGCTCGCCTCTGGACGGCACCGGGCTTACTGACAAGTCCTGCGGTGCGCCTGCCGCCCTCCCGGCTCCGCGCCCGGCCCGGGTCCCGGAGCTGCGGGAGTGTGCGACAGGCTCGCTGCAATGTCGGTGCTGGTGGGGGGAGCCGGGACCGGGTTTGTGTGTGTGTGTGTGCGGGGGGCGGGGGGAGAGTAGAGTGGTGTGAGTGTGTGCGTGTGTGCGCGCGTGTGCTGGCGGAGCTGGGAGCTGTGCGAGGGTGGCGGAGGCAGAGCTGGTTGCTCTCTGTAAACTCCAAGCGCCGCCGTGCTGTTCGCTGTCCTCTTGTGCCCGGTGCTGATATCACTGCAATCCTCCTCCTTCAGGAGGGAATTGGCATTAAGTTTAGGAGGAGGCTGGGCACCTGGCACTTGCATTTCTGTGCGAAATAACCCCTACAGAATCTTCTAAGATCAGAGGTGGGGGAGTGTTTCCCGGTGGAGGGGAGTAGGGAGTGAGTGTGTGTGTGCGTGTGCGAGTGTGTGTGCGCGTGTGTATAGACAGAGGGAGAGAAAATATGAGAATTCACGGGTTAACTGTGCTGGCTCAGAACGACCACTGTGTTTCCTACTCGCAGGACTAAATAGCTAGCGCTGGTGTTTACTTTGAAGAGATTTTAAGGTCTCTGTGCTTTGGGGAGGTGGTGAATTGAATCCATGAAGGTTAAAAATGAAAGTACATGCATAGTGTGTGTTTCACCCAGAGTGCTCAATCCTCATATGTTAATCATATCTACAACACACCAAGTAATGCCAGCACGAAAATATATTCTCTTATTAATCCACCTATGTCACACTCCCCCCTCTGAGAGCAGCCTTGCACAATTAGCCATGGACAGTCTGTGCTACGTTGCTCTACCACTCACGGTTCTACTACATCTTCATGCTTGGGCATTCCGCCGTCATTAGGACAGGCACCCGCTCACAATTCTCACGCTGCTGAACACGAGAGTCTCTTCCTGTGCACATACGTGTGTACACACTTTTCTTCTCAGCATGAATTGACCCGACTGGCAATCCCTCTCCTGATTTTCTTCTGACAGCTGGTTGCTAATGTTACATTTGTGGGTTTCATTTTTCATTGCTGGGGGATGTTTTGTGTAGCTATAAAGTCCTCTTGCCAATTGAAAAGAGAATAGACTCCCTGGCCGTTGCAAGCATTGCAAGAGAATAAATACCGTGTTGAACTTAACATTCTGAAGTAGCTTGCGGGAATAGCTGGAACTTACCTAAAATGCAATTACAAGTTACAGGTTCTAAAAACTTCCTCATCTCAAAACCCACTGCCCTATTCCTCGATCTAAATTGTGAGATTCTGGAATACACAGTCCTTCCACTAAACATGTCTACGTGAAAGGCAGAATTCCAACGCAGCTTTGGTGTTTTACATTTTATTCCTTCCCATTTTTTTCCCTCCAAAGCTCTCAGGACTTTCTCTGTGATTTCTGATATTGCTGCAATTCGGCTTTTTCATATTGAGACATGAGCATCATGACTGTTCTGCACCAGCAACAGAGGTTAATCCCTTTCCTTCCTGTTCCATTTAACTCCAGGAACCTAATTTTTCTGATTAAATGCTAAGAAGGAAGTCAATAATACACGCTTCTCTTAAGTTTAAGTAAACCTGTGGACTATTCATTACACAGCCAAGGAGTTGGATGAGTGAAAGGCACTTCAAAGGATGGAGAAGGTCTAATGGAGCACCAAACCAGATAATTATATTTCGGACAATCTTCCATTAACAACATAAAACCCTACAGTCTTCTTCAGTAATACCACGGTTAACTGTCCTGGCAATTCTCTGAATGGTCTGGTATCACAGTAGATTACTTTTCCTTCTAGGAACATTGTATTTCAAGAGTGGAGCTTGTGAGGTTTGCTAAATGGGGTTCAGTGATCATGGAAAGTGGCCCTAGTTGTCAAGCTCTGGGATACCCCTGTTTGAAGCACAGACCAGGCAATGATACCTTTGAATAATGGGGTAGGAGGATGAGGTTAAGAAACCTGAGGGTCATTCAGAAACAGTTGTCTTACACCCTTTTCCTCTCATCATGGTAGGGCTGGCTGACTGCCTGACAACATGCTCTCTCCCCCCTTGTACATGTGTGCACGGGAGCACACACACACACACTCCTCCGTGTCAGAATGTGTCACTCTTTAGAATCAGCCCCATTCCTTGGCTAATATCTCCCTTCTGCAACCCAGTTGCTTCTACTGTTTCTTATAATTATCTTCATGGATTCACAGTTAAATGATGTTCTTGGTGTTCATTTTAATGTGTCTGGGCCTGTGGTGTGCTGAAATAGAAGACAACTGGCTGAATAATTTAGGCTAGCCCCTTGAAACAGAGGCTGTTTAGTCTAAATCATCACTTCATGGCCATGGGCAAGTGAGATATACACTGGTGAGGTCTCAGGAATAACTATGTTCTGTTTCTCAATAATGATGTAACCATCATTCTCATTATTTTGAAATAGGACAATAAAGATGTTGTTAGTCAAGATATATTTTCATATGAATAATTTTTCAGGTGTTTTCTCCAAATAGCCTAGAGTACTTTGTTATATTGGATTATATGCCCATATCCACCTGTCATGATATTGCGAGGGAGAACGTCTAACTTTTGAGCAATGAAGAGATGTTGACAAGGTTACATGGTTAGTGGTCCAGCCAGATTTTATCCTTTCGATCCTGATAACTGTGTGTTAATGACTCTGTTGATAAAGGGTTTAAGGTTTCCAGAAGAACATTTTTCTAGACATTCATGATTATACTTTTATCACATTTACCTATAACCTTGAAAAAACAAAGAAAAAATAGTTCAACTGGATTTTGTAAGGGTAGAGGGAAGGAAACACACCAAAACAAACACCCTCTGTGGGACTCTCCATTTTGTGCTTGGTTTAGTTTGCGGCCCTATTCCATTGGCTCAGATCTGGTCAGGTCTCCTTTGTCATCTGGCATCTGTGCCTTCTTTCTCATGCACCAGAGCCAGAGCCAGGGAGCAGCCACTGCTGTGCTCTGAGGTTGGCTCTATTCTGTCCCTTTGGCATCTGCGATGGCAGTAGCTGTGTGCCCTTTGGGGATTGCAAAAGAGATGAACTCCACTTGGCCCATTCCACCCCTGTCTCTGATTCATCTGGGCATGAAAGTCGCCTTGGCTTCTGTCTGCAGCCAGATTTGGGCTGTTTGGTGGCCAGGGACAGGAAGATGTAGTTATACTGCATCAGAGCTGGTGGCCCACCCCCCAGGGGGAGCCCTGCACCAACTACTTAGTGAGAGAGCAGCAGAAACAGAAACGCCTAGGATGGGAGGCATCCAACTTACTTACAGTAGTTTCTCTCCACAGGAAGAACAGCTTTCAAGAGCTATGCACAAGCTGCTCACGAGGGTGCTCTTCACCCTCTGCCCCAGACAGTTCCAATGAAAATGAATTGGAAAACCCCTCTAGAGGTTTTTGACAACTCTAACAGAGTAAAAATGAGACCCTTCAAGAAATACCTCTGGGTAGTTTGAGTTACATGTTGCTTTAATATTCATCACAGGAGAAAATAATTAAGAATTTTTTTAAGCTTATAATCTTACCTACCTATGTAGTTTAAAAAGAGTTAAAGTCTGTCTGTAAGGGCTGAATCTTTTGCTGGATGGGAATGTTGATATTGTTTCCACTGTCACCACCTCCATTGTCAACCTCCTTCTGGTTCAATGAGCACTGGCTGCACAGCAGGGAGGTCTCTGAGATGCAGGATAAACATATTTCCTTTTTCCTAAGACATTTGCATTCTAAGGAAATGTTTGGCATTACATATTTTAAAATAATGCTGACATTAACGTTTTGGAAAATCTAGATTTTTACCCTTTGAATGTCTTCTGTCCAGATTCCATAGGTGGTCGAACAAGCTTTTAGTCATTAGTTATTAATTATAACATAAACAAACCCCAGCTCAAATTACCATAATGACTGCTAAAAAAGATACATGTGCGAGTTACTTACAAGTACTTTATTAATCCAGAAAAGTACAGTACAGCTTGGAAGTCAAGCAGTTGACCAGAAGGTCATAGGAGTTCTTTCCTTCTTCCGTTTGATAAATGTTAACTCCAGAAGATTATGAATTCTTTTATGCAATCTGGTCACATCCTGAAGACACCTTGTCTGGTAGTACATAACAATGTGTGTATCATAAATATGTTTTTGGTCATTTTTCCCTATATAGTACATTTTTGTCACTATATACCTCTGTATTCCACCTGGCATATTTAAAACAAAAAGTATTTTCCTTAGGTGATTCTTTTTAGTATACCATTGTCCCTCTATCAGCCACACTTTTCTTGTATCCTGCATCATTTTGTTTAGTTTAAAGGCATCTGTCTGCCAAAATAAACAGTGCTGGGCAGGACACTAAGTCAGATAGATGGTGAAGTGGAAAGAAGGCTGGGTTGACATCAGATAACCTAGCCCCTGGTTTTGAATAATTTCCTGATGAAATGTAGAATTGATGAATAATTTCCTGATAAAATGTAGATTATTATAATAACATGTGAGTGTAAGCTTCCTCATTTGCTAGACTGGGTTAATGGTGCCTAGCATATGCCATTGTGCATGCTTTCACAGTTAAAATGCTTTAAGTAAATGCACAATTGCTTCTACAAGAGAAAATAAAGAGTTAAATTAAAAGGAATTATCTGGCTGCTTGCCACCGACTGAACAGAATTTGCCAGTGTTCAGAGCGATCTCTTCCTCCCTTCCTCCATCCTTCCTCTCTTTCTCTGGACTTGAGTGAGAGCCATATTGTGCTCCCAATGCTAATTTAATGCCAAGGAGAGATACCAGTATTGATATGGGTTGCATAAGCTCTCCCTGCTTTTTGCTTGGCTCAAAAGGCTTAAGCCAAAACACAAAACAGAACCAAACAAATTGAAAGAAAGCGTCTGTCCACTATTAATTTCATGCTAAACATTGTGTGTTTGATTCTCTTTTTCATAAGCCTATGACAGTCTGACTTAATATTTTAGCTTGCAATACTGAGGAATTGCTGAAGGAAGGAAGAAATGTTAGGGGATCTAGATTCCAATTAACTTTGCCACTCTGGCTGTGTAACTCTGTGTGAATCACTGTTGTTTAGTAAATGAGAATGAGAATCTCCAAGATTAATGAATCTTGCTGAGGACGTCAGCAGACCAGAACTCTGCCGCTCAAATAACCTTCATCGCTTCTCTTCTTCTGTGTCCCTCCTTTCTTATTATAGAATGAAAAAAAGTTGGGGAAAAAAAGTTATGCAAGAAAATACGCTGGCACTGGTAACATGTGTAATTAGTATTTGTCCTCCACTGAAATATCAATGATATTAGGAGGTTCTCTTTAGGAATCATTTACAGGGCCATTTTTATAGCCTTATTTCAAATGTGGGGTTGGGCAGATTTCAACCAACAATACAACTTTACTTTTTACATTGAATGAATGCCAAGTGTTTTATGAGGAAGCAAGAAGAATTTATATAAATGTCTTCCCTGATTTAGGGACCTGCCGTCATTTCTTTTCTCTCCCTCAGAAGGCAATTGTGTACCTCTAGGGGTGAATAGGAAGAGAAGTTTATTTTACCGCCTCCTGTGGTCTCTCCTTCCTCCAATCTGGCAGCTCTGGAAGCTGTATCCTGTTCGCAGGAGAGATTTGTGATTCTGTCTCCTAAGTAGAGAGCAGCAAGATGCTAGGAGAAAACCCTGTCTCTCCCGCGGGGGAAGGGATGATCTGCCTGGGTCAGTGGGATCCAGGGAGCCCACCAGACCCGGCCAGATTTCCACTGTGAACCCTCTGTCTGCACAGAAATGGAGAGAAACTGCCTGGTGATTTCTGCCTCATGGGGCAGAGATAAGACTAATCCCACTGACCTGACCCAACCCGGCTGGCATATCAGATACAAGCTCAGGACTGCTTGTAGGAACAACTATGCTGATTTTCTTACTGAAATTTTAATTTCCTATCTTTCCTATTGGGCAATAATGTGGTTTGTAATAGGAAAGAGAGGGAGGGCATTCTATGGGTTTAAAGTTATTTTTATTTGTATGATGTGTGCAGAATGAAGAATGGCTAGTTATGGCATCTGGGTGGGGAATAGAAGGGGCAGAGTGTGGATGTGGTGGATATACAAGAATAACAATTAAAAGCCTTTTTTTCTTATTCTTTTCCTTCCTTCCCTAATACTTAAGCCATAAGCAAACACTCTCATAAACCTCATAGCAAGGGAGAAAGACACTTTAAAGATAATAAATTAATTACCATTGTAATGAGATCTAATGAAGGAGAGGAGGATTTAGGGTACCAGGAGAATGCATTTTAGGGAGACTTAGTCTGGAGAGTTAAGGCTTTCCTTAAGGAATTAACATGTGATTGGAGTTTGAATGATGGGTAGGAGTTAACTATGTGGAGGGGGGGTGGAGGGAGCTTTCACAGCAAAGAGTCTTACCAAGGCTTTGAGTGTTAAAAAGACCAACGTATTCCAGGAACTGAAGGAATAGAAGGAGCGCAGACTAAAGAGGAAAGTAACAGAAGGTGAGCCCGGAGGAGGCAAGGAAGCCGAACTTTGCAGGTCCTTGAGGTGTGTTGGGAGCCTGGAGGGTATGGGGTTTGGTCCAAGGGGAGAAACAAGGGGAGGCACTGATGAATTTTAAAGTAGGGAAGTTCCACCTGAGGCGTGAGTTTTTCGAAGAGAATTGAGAGAATTCTGGCTGTAGTGTGGGAAGAGAGGCAAGTGATTAGAGAGAAGCCAGTCCCAAAGCTTCCGTTGGAGAAGAGAGAAATAGCGGTTTGGACCCAGATGGCAGAACTGGAGGTGCAGTGAATCCATCCTAGTGAGATTCAAAGGCAGAATCCACAGAGCTCGAGGGAGGGGGATCTCTGGCACGTGGGTGTGTAAGCAACCATTACAGGTTAGATGGGATACAAAGTTTACGATGTAAAGTTGTGTTATATGTGTATTTCTTATTACTTGCCTATTATCAATAACTTTGTGGGATCATATGCTGTTATTTCTACTTTACACGGAGGGAAGGGGCTTAAAGCAAATAAAACTGGTCTTGGCTTTGAAACTCAGGCTTCTGTCTGCAAATCCAGATTCTTTTCCTTACACTAGGATGCCTACTCCTAAGTAAGTACGAATGAGAATGACTTACAGAATTTAAAAAAAAAAATTACGTTCGGCTAACCACCTATGTGGCCTTGGGCAAGTTTCTCTCTGATTCTGGAAATAATCTCTAAGGTGTCTTTGAGCTCAAGAAATTAGACGAGTCTATGATTTTATTCTGATTGGGGAGAAGTCTAGTCTTAATTAGCAAAATGACTGAATTAAATACTATATTTAAAGAAATGCAGTTTTATTATATTCAAGCACCTACAGAAAAAAAACTAATTCCCAGCAAAGTCTTTTCAAGGAGAAGGTCTTGCTGACCTAATTTTATGGCCAGATTAGAAAAAGAGCCAATTTTTTTTTGTAATTGGTGGCAGCACCATTTATTTATTAAGTCACGAAAGCATATCATCACCTCTTTTTTATACATGTTATACCTTTTTGCTATAAAATGTATACATTGTGCATTTGAGTTTAATTCAGTATGAATTTTTAAAGTGTCTAGAGTTCTTAAGAAATAACTTCCTAAAAATCAATAGATGAAATATGATAAAGTATCAAGCAAAATGGTTTGGGAAATTAGAGAAATCAGAAGATGGGATGTATTATGGATACAAATTTAAAACTGGTATCGATGGATAAGAGGATTTATAGGGGGAAAGAAAATGATGGAAGATATTTCTATTGGAGAAAATACCACAAATACGGGTACAGAGAGAAGAATGCCCCTTCTGTATTTGAGTTGTAGTGCGGACTCTGGCCTGAGTGGAGTTAAGGGTTCATGTTGGGAAGTATTGCCAAAGAAGCCTGGGGACACAGGGTGAACCTTGAATGTAAGCCTGAGCCATTTGTACTTGATCCTGAAAGAAATAAAGGGCTATTGATTGATCCAGGAAGGAAGTGACATAAAGGAAATGTTGCTTCTTGAAGACTAATTTGATGCCAAGATACGATTTGCATACATAATACAGAGTCAAAATCAAGCTTTGCATTTTTTTGCAAAATTCAAGTTAATTTTTTTTTTTTGGATAAAATTTACAAATATGCGAGGCAAGAATGTAATTGTTAAACTCAATAGGGTCATGTGCAGGTTGTGTGTGTAGCCTCTAGAATTGATTTGACATATGGGATCTGTGTAAGATTTAGGTATGCCTGTTATTAATGAGCAAATAAGGAGTTATCTGTGTTGATGTGTAATACATAGTCTATAGTATACGACGAGTAGGTAGAGTGAGGATAACTTTTCCTAGATTGCTGGGTTTTCGATGTAGACCATCTGTTCAGTTCTGTTCTTGTATAATATATGGTGAGAAAATATTGTTAAATAAACCTTGGCAACACTGAAGGAACTTTGAAGTACTTCCCATTGCTTTCTGAAGCAAAGCTGGTTTTTTTTTTCTGTATTCTTAGAATGAGTGAAGAAGCTACGGTTTTCCCTAGTGTAGTTTAAAGAATGATTTGCGTTTTTAAATAATTCTCATTACAAATTAATGTATTCATTGTAGAAAAATGAGAAAACATAGAAATGCTCAAGGAAAAAAGTAAATAATTCTCGATATCAGAGAAATCCCTATTCATTTTTTTGTTGTACACCATTTCAGACTTCCCCTGCTCCAAGACACACACACAGACATGTACACACACAACTATAAAATTAGGATTACGGTTTACATTTACCTTGTGGTTTAGTTTGTTTTTCCATTTTAATAGCATGTAGTGAAATATTTTATTCAGTTGTTTTATATTCACCCATGACATTTCTGTTAATAGTTGACTAGTATCCCATAACCATAGTTTATTCATCAATGCTCTTTTTTTTTTTTAACAAGTGAATAGTTTATTAGGAATTAAACAAAAGTATGATGTGATACAGTACAAGCAAGACACTCAAGATAGGTATAATAGTACTACTCACACAAAAACTTAAACTTCACCTAAAAAAAATCACAAGACAACAGAGAAAGCTTATTCTTGAATATCACTTTTGGTGAGTTCTTTTATTTATTTATTTTATTTTTACATATACATGTGTTGATTAGGTTTCCACTTTTTGCCTTCACAGAATTTAAAAGGCTTAAAATTTAATAACAATAACAATGTTTAAGATAAGGACTAGAAACAAAAACCACGTAAAAAATGAACAAAGATAAATACATTCAAAAAAGAAAACAGACGACTACTGTTTTCTTTTATTGAAATAAGTGAGTTATTTTTT
>CAUYON010141630.1:0-14425 GCA_963573935.1 Arctocebus calabarensis
CTTATTAAAGTGATTATGCTGATATTGCCTATCAAGGTGACAAGGTAGATTCCTAGAAATATAACAAAGAAGATGACACAAAGTATAGGATCCTTAGATAACCCCAAAATGATGAACTCTGTTACAGTGGTGTGGTTTCCAGCTTCCATGTCCTCTGTGAATCATTTCTGTTGAGAGAAATGTGCATATTCATTTATTATATGCTTTCATTCCACAAATGCCTGGATTTCTTTGGTTATTCCTCAGCCTCATTTACAGTGACTTTATTCCCAGTTCAAGATGTAAATATTGGGACTCTACAGGACTGTTTTTGATTTTCTGTTTCTTTCTCTACATAAGCAGAGAATATTTCAACTTCCCTACCAGGAGCCCCAGTTATATTCTTTTCTCCATTTAATATTTACAGAAAAATGCTTCTCATACCTGAACTTGTAGCTAAGGTACAGATCCATAGTTCCAAAGATCTGTGTGAGTCTCCAGTTGGAAATCCTACAAATACCTCATCAACCTTCCACACACCAAATTCACTCTTTTCTGTAATCCTCTTGTGTTTTGCATCTGGGGGATGACACCACGATTCACCCAGTATCTCAAATCTGTGACTTCTGAGCTTCCATAGCCTTCTTCTTCTTATTGTGCCACATCCAACAAAATCCTGTTAGTTTTATCTACCACTTAGCTCCTAATTTTGTCTCTTTATCTCCTTTTTACAATTCCCAGTTTCCATAGTTTTGTCAAAGCCCTAGTTACTTTTTCTCTTTTCTAGTTTCCTTTCCTGCCTTCATTCTTGTTTTCTTATGCAGGCAGTCCCCAGGTTACAAACATCTGACTTACATGCAGCTCATATTGATGAATAGCTATTATAGGTAATAGGTCAATATGCTTGTTCCAACTTACATACAACTTCAACTTAAGAACAAACCTACTGAAACTCTCTTGTTTGTAACCTGGTTACTGCCTGTAATTCTCGATACATTGGCCTGGGTGATATCATGCTTAACAAAAAGCAGAGGGTGCCAAAGGGATTCTATTAGGATGATGGACGGTTAGGATTCTGCTCTTTTCCACGCATATGAGTCTCTGCTTGTCTCTCAGGATGTTTCCATACACCACTCACCCTGCCTTAATCTTCTTGCACTGTGTAGAGTCTTCACGATGCACTGTACTTTTTCTAGCCTTTGCTCCTTTTTTTCTCCATTGGATGGCTCCCACCTCCCATCATAACTATCCTGAGTGACTTTTACTTATCCTTCAAGATTTATTTCTCTCCAAAGTCTTCTCTGACTCCTCAGTGCAAAATAGAATAGGTAACCTTCATTTACAGACATCAGCTTTTGGAAATGTCTAGCTGGCCTTCCTTTATACTGTGTTGTGATTTTTGTTATTTGATTTTTTTCAATTTTCACTCTTCTTAGTTAGTACATATTCTCTTCAATAACTGCATCCTTTCCCTATACTGCAAATACCTAGTGAAATATGCTGAAGAAAAATTTGTCACTTGAATGAATGCATTAGTAGAATAATTAATGGGGTGTGGGGAATGAGAGGGGAATAAAATTCAGTTTCTCTGTTCAAAGAAACCAGGCCTTATATAAGAAAGAAAATGAAGACATTATTGATTCATATAATAATATAAGAAGTAAAATAAATTTTAAAATTTTAAACAATTATTTTTTTTTAATAAAAATTACAGAAGCAGACATGTTTAAAATTCAAAATATATATTACTCTCAAGTCTGGCTATCATCACACATGTCAACTATTAGAAATTTGGTATTTTTTGTACAGAAGTTTATCTCATATAGATATGTTTTATGTGCCTTTCATCACCAGTATATAAATTTCTTTTAAAGAATTATTTTATTTTTAATTGACAAATGATAATTTTATATATTTATAGCACAATGTGATGTTTTGAAATGATATATTAAAAATTATCAAATCAAGCAAACTAATATATCCCTTACCTCAAAAATGTATCATTTCTTGGCAGTGAGGATGTTAAAACCCTTGCCTTTAGGTGTTTTGAAATATACATTATTGATAACGTAAGTCATCACCTGTGTAGCAGATTACCAGAACATATTCTTCCTGTCTAACTCAAACTTTGTACACTTTGACTAACTTCTTCCCTTTCCCTGTACACCTCTGCCCTCCAATTATGATAACCCCATTCTACTCTCTAATTCTATGAGTATAATTTATATTTAGATTTCACATATAAGCAATATCATTGCCTGAATTTATTTAACATAATGTCCTCTAAGTTCATACATGTTGTCACCACTGACAAAATTTCCTGCTTTTAAAAGACTGAAAAATATTTCATTGTATATCTATACCGCATTTTAAAAATTCATTAATGTATAATGAATAGGCATTTTGGTTGTTTCCATACCTTGGCCATTGTGAATAATGCCACAGAGAACATAGGAGTTCAGACATTTCTTTGACATACTGATTTAAATTCCTTCGATATAAATATAGAAGTGAAATTGCTGAATTTTATGGTAAATCTATTTTTAGTTTTGAATTCTATCAAATCTTCAAAAAAGAGTTTGTACCTATATTGCAGAACATATTCCAAAACACTAAAAGGGAAGGAATCTTCTCCAACTCCTTCTATGAAGCAAACATCACCCTGATACCAAAGCCAGGAAAGGATCAAACTAAAAAGTAGAAGTACAGAACAATATTACTAATTAGTATTGATGTGAAAATACTCAATAAAATCTTAGCTGATAGACTACAGCTACACATTAAAAAAAATTATACATCACAATCAAATAGGCTTCATCCCAGGGGTTCAAGATTGGTTTAACATAACATAGCATCCATAAATATAATTCAACATATCAATAGAAGCAAAACCAAAGACCATATGATCCTCTCAAAGGATGCAGAAAAAGCATTTGACAAAATTCTGCGTCCTTTTCTAATAAGAGCACTCAAGAATATAGGCATAGGTGGCACATTTCTCTGATTAAAGTCACATATAACAAACTGCCCAATATCATACTGAGTGTAGTAAAACTGAAAGATTTTCCACTTCAAACTGGAACCAGACTAGGATGTCCACTACTGCCACTACGATTCAACCTCATTCTGGATGTTCTAGCCAATGCAATCAGACAAGAGAAGGATATAAACGGCATCCAAATAGGGGCAGAGAAGGTCAAATTCTTTCTGTTTGCTGATGATATGATCTTATACTTAGAGAACCTCAGAGACTCAACCACCAGTCTCCTGGAAGTCATCAAGAAATAAAGTAATGTCTCAGGGTATAAAATCAATGTCCATGAATCAGTAGTCTTTGTATATGCCGATAACATACTTTGTATATGCCAGTCTTTGTATATGCCAATAACATACTTTGTATATGCCAATAACAGCCAAGTTGAGAAGCTAATTAAGAAAACAATTCCCTTCACAGTAACTTCAAAGAAAATGAAATACTTAGGAATATACCTAAAAAAAGAGGTGAAGGACCTCTACAAAGAGAATTATGAAACCCTAAGAAAAGATATATTAGAAGATGTTAACAAATGGAAGAACATACCATGCTCTTGGCTGGGAAGAACCAATATTGTCAAAACGTCTATTCTATCAAAAGCAATCAACAGATTTAATGCAATCTTCATTAAAATATCAGCATCATACTCTGAAGAACTGGAAAAAATAGTACTTCACTTTGTATGGAACTAGGAGAAAACTCATATAGCCAAGGCAATTTTTAGTAATAAAAACAATGCTAAGGGCATGACTCTACCAGACCTCAGGTTATATTTCAAGTCTACAGTCATCAAAACAGCATGGTATTGGCATAAAAATGGACACATAGACATATGGAACTGAATAGAAAACCAAGTTATGAAACCAGTCTATTATAGCCATCTGATCTTTGATAAACCAAACAAAAGCATATACTGGGGAAAATAATCTCTATTCAATAAATGATGCTGGGAGAACTAGATAACCACATGTAAAAACTAAAGCTGAACCTGCACACTTCACTACTTATAAAAATTGATTCAAGACGGATAAAAGTTTTAAATCTAAGACATGAAACAAAAAATATTAGTAGAAACTGTGAGAAAAAACACTTGAAGATGTTAGACTGTGGAAAGATTTTATGAAGAAGACTTCAGCAGCAATTGTAATAACAAAAAAATGGGACTTAATTAAGCTAAAAAGCTTCTGCATAGCTAAGGGCACAACAATTAAAAAAATAGACAACATTCAGAATGGGAAAAGATATTTGCATATTACAAATCTGACAAAGTCTTGACGACTAGTTTGGATGAATTTCCCAGTCATTATCATGAGTAAAAGAAGCAGGTCTTCAAAGGCTACTGACTGAGTTATTTCATTAACATGACATTTTGCAAAATACAAAAATAAACAGATGGAAAATCGACTCAGGGTGAACAGAGTGAGATCACAAAGGGGTAATACAAAGAAGTTTTTTGGAGAGATGTGACTATTTTGTATACTAACTGTGTTGGTAGTTATACAATTTTATGCCTGCATTAAAATTCACATAGCTGTTTACCAAAAATATGCTTTTATTGTTATGTTAATTTTAAAATGAAATAAATGAAATAAGGAGAAAAGAACTAGTAATTCCACAAAGTAGAGCAAGATAAAGAGGACAACATGCCAAAATATGATACATTTAAAAATAATCCCATTAGTGAGTATTTTTCTTTAGGCAATGCTTAAAAACAATTATGTTCTATGCTTCAAGGTAAGCAAATCCCCATGATTTGCAATAACAAAAATACTAAATCAAAGTGCCCCCTATGATCATTGTTCTGTTGCATTCTGGTCTGCGTTTTCATTAAGGAGTTTAGTATATTGTTCATGTTTTCCCATTGTCTCATTACAAATGCAGAGTTCTTATGTTTAGAGGCCATCTCAATAAGGCAGAATTGATGATAAAGTATAAGAGAAGACACAGAAAAATCAATGCAGTTCAACACAATAATTTCAGAGCATATTAAGAATTCAGTGAAAATTAGCAAAAGGTGTATTTATCAAAATAAGAAAATAGAAATGTGAAAATAATTCCTGTCAAGAAGTACAACATTTAATGGATATAGTCAATGAAATTTCAGGGATGTAAATATTTCACTCATGCACTTTAGGTAAATTTTACAAATTTAAATATTCCTTTCTTGTGTTTTCTTTTAATGTTTTTCATATTATTTAACAACTAAAAAGAGAATCACCCATAAATCCTTAACTTTAATAGTATCTCAAATAATCTAACTCATTTTAATTTTGAGGTATATGTAAGTATTATTTACATATTTGTAATCATACTTCATATTGCATTTTATAATTTATATTTTTATTAATATTTTCAATACAATATTTCTCATTTTCACCAATACTGGGTCAAATATATGTCCAACTCTTTAGCCCAGTGATTCTCAACCTTTGGGTTGCGACCCACAGGAACTGTATTAAAGGGCCGTGGCATTAGGAAGGTTGAGAACCACTGCTTTAGCCTGATATGCATGGAGCTTTATTTTCTACCTTCAATGACTTTTCTAAATATATCTCCCTGTTACATATTCTTGTTTGTTTGTTTTGAAAGACAGAGTCTCACTATGTCACCCTCCATAGAATGGTGTTCTAGCTCCATGCTGTTCTAGCTCACAGCAACCTCAAATTCTTGGGCTTAAGCAATTCTCTTGTCTCAGACTTCCAGGTAGCTGCGACTACAGGTGCCTGCCACAACACCCCAGTATTTTGTGTTTGTAGTCATCATTGTTGTTTATCAGACCCGGGACAGGCTCAAACCCACCAACCTCAGTATGGGGCTGGTGCCCTATTCACTGAGCTATGGGTGCTGAGCCCCCATTACATATTCTTACTTGCAACTTTTGTAATTTTCAAGAGTCATGATAACATGTCACTGAGATTTTATACTCAATATTATTGGTTATTATATATAAAGAAACACAATTTGTACTAAGAATATTATTGTAGTTCTTGAAGTTTTAAACATTTACCTAAATAATAAATATCTATACTAATACTTTCAAGTGTCCCAATTTCTTAAAAAATAAAAAGTTTTCAATTTTAGAATAAGTATTAAATTCATCTGATGGTGGGCCTGACTGAGTTCTTTGACTGAATTGTGAAGTATAATGAACCAATAGTTGAGAAGCTGTAGCTCATTAAATAGCATGTTCTTCAGTTTAATGTGCTCCCATGTGAGATATTTCCATTGCATAAAGAATATGTGACATCTCTTTGAAGACATTTTTAATTGATCTTCATTAAGGATGTTTAAATTACTCTAGCAACAGCCAGCTCACTGCCTTTGGTGTTCATTATATTATTAAAGTTGGTTTTTAATCTTATCAATTGGAACCTCATAAGTTTAATGTCATAACCAGCCAGCTCACTGTCTTTGGTGTTCATTATATTATTAAAGTTGGTTTTTAATCTTATCAATTGGAACCTCATAAGTTTAATGTCATAACCATGTACTTTATATGTATAAACATTGCAATATTTAAATACAGCCATGGTTCCTTCATTACTTTCTTTTTTCTAAAATTCAGCATCCATAGTTTCTTTGGCCATGACATACCTTCTTGATCCCTTACAAGTTTCTTTGTCAGCTTCTGAACATCCTTTGGCGTGAGGAATTAGGCCAGACACTGAAGTAGAACTTACGCTCTTTGCCTTCTCACTAAAGAGAATTTAGTGGGAATGACCCTGTTTTCCTTGTGCATGCCTTCTTACTTGCAACTCCTGACAGAAAAGTCATAGTCACCAGATTTAAACAAGCAGATCCTGGGTCTTCCACTGGCCAGATGTATCACCTTGTACATAATCACTCGAACTCTCAGTTTTTGAATTTGTGGAAGGAAATAATTGTTTCTACAGTATAGCTTTGTTATTAGACTAAAAGAAATGGTATTTGTAAAGTTCAGTGATGTTTGGTCATGTATCAGGGCTAAGAAACTAGTATTCAATAAAAATAAATTAATGGTACATTTTTTTACTAAATTTTTTAACAATAATTTGGCTTTCAACACATGTCAAGAAATGTTCACAGCAAATCCAAAATAAGACAGGAAGTACAGTATCTGATGCTTTCTTAGTTCTGTACTAGGCCATTTAATATATGACATGCTGATTGATTCTTCCCTTTCCTTTACTTTTTCCTGGACACCTAAGGTTCTTCTTAGGGATATCCATTTTGACATCCATTCATGCTTGTCCACCTGTGTCAGAAATTCTGATTACTCAAATATTATGTCCCTCAATATATGGGTCATTTTTGATAATGAATAAAGGGCATAGAACTGTAAGGCTCATTCCATTCAACCTGAGTATCAGGCTGTCTCTTCAGATTTCCTTTTCATATGCTCCTTTTCACAAGCCTAGGTCTGGTTTCAGCTGCTGCAGACCATCCAAATTCCCTAAGGACTCTGGGAAGCTTCAGGTGGTTGTGCCAAGAATGACCATCACATGGTGCATCTCTGGCTGAGATTAGAGTAACCACTAGGGTTAAGAGCTAAAGTTGGTTAAGAGTTTATTTTTAATTTCTTACTGAACAAATAAAAATGTAAATTATTTTAACAAAATCAATGAATCTTGCACTTACCTTTCAAAGCTAAAATTGTTGCTGTCCAAAGAAATTTTTAAAGTACTATTTTCCACTTAGTTTAATAGGTAGTTAGAGACTGAATACTCCATATTATAAACCACTGAGTGTTCCTCTTGGACAAGGAACATATTTGCATAATGCTGTCAGCATGATGTGGATATTTTTGTGGTGTAGAGGGAGAAAGAAAAGTTCTAATAGGACATGGGAAATCTAGGGCTGTTATTGTTTTCACCTTTGAGAGAAAGGGCCTAGAGTTTGTAGGACAGAAATGACTTGTGGGACCAGGTGATTCATTAAACTGTCTGGGGCCTTCCCCAAAGGAGCCTCTAGATGGCATGGTGTCCTTCTTGTTTCACGTGAGGGAAAGGGTTCCTAGTTTCCCTGAAGTATGCCCAACAGTCAGAATGATTAGTTTATGTACTTAATTAGGGTTAGTATGATGATGCCGAGTAATTTCCAATTAAAATAACCTTTATACCAAATTGAAAAGGAGCAGTGGAGTTGAAGGAAGGAATAGTGAGGAAGGAAATTTTTACTTTCACTTAGTGACCATTTACCTGCAGAAAAACCCAAGATGATCCTTTCTGGAATTCTGTGTACACGGGATTCTTCCTTATTTAAGTATCTTGGAATTCTTTCACTCTCACTCTTTAATTCAAGACACTCTTCTGAGGCATCTAGGCACCTATCTTCTAAGACAGGGGTCCTCAAACTACGGCCTGCAGGCAACATGCTTTGGTATAAATTGTATTTGTTCCCATTTTGATTTTTACTTCAAAATAAGATATGTGCAGTGTCCATAGGAATTTGTTCATAGTTTTTTTAAAAACTATAGTCCCGCCCTCCAACAGTCTGAGGGACAGTGAATTGGCCCCCTGTTTTAAAAGTTCGAGGACACCTGTTCTAAGACAACAGGCAAGAAGCCAAGTACATTAGACATTTGACTGAAATCACAACCCGCGTACCTCACCTTTCTTTATATAGCTTAAGAGTTGACAAAGGAATCCATTATTCTTACATTTTTTGACAAGTTCCATTAAGCAGAGGCATCTCATAATGGTTTATTATGCTATACACAACCATCATTTCCATCAATGTCTGTCAAATTTTACTCAAGGCCAATTTTTTTTTTTTTTTTTACTTCTTACATCATTCATTTACCCAGGCCCCTTCTAGGATTGTCTGCCTTGATATGTCCCTCAACCTAATGCTATAAAATATTTTCCTGCTATACAATAACCCAATCAGTTCATTAGTCCTATTCAAAAGTACTTAAATTATCAAGAAGCAGAGAAGATTGCAATATTAGAATACAGACATAACTTGTTTTTTCGCCCTTGACACTATTGTACTTTAAAGACATTTCATTTTTTACAAATTGAAAGTTTGTGGCAACCCTACATCAAGGAGGTATATCAAGTGCTGTTTTTGTTTAGCAGAATGTGTTCATTTCATGTTTCAGTGTCATAGTTTGTCAATTAACACAATATTTAAAACTGTTATTGTCATTATTATTATTATGTCTGTTATGGTGATCTAGGTTCAGTGACCTTTGATGTTACTATTCTAGCTATTTTGAACACCATAAACCATACCCACTGCTCCACTGACCAGCTGTTCCAAAGTATTTTTTCTTCTCTTCAGGCCCTGCATTCCCTGGGGCAAAATAATATTGAAATTAGGTCAATCAGTAAACCTATAATAACCTGTGATTGTTCAAATGAAATGAATCAAAAGCTATAAATGATTAAGCTTAATGAGGAAGGCATGTTGAAAGTTGAGATATGCCAAAATGTAGGCTTCATGCACCAAACAGCCAAGTTGTGAATGCGAAGGAAAAGTTCTTGATGGGAATGAAAACTGCTACTATAGTGAACACACAAAAGAAAGCAACACAAAACAAACAAAACAAAATAAAACAAACCACAAAAGAAAGCAAAACAGCCTATTTACTGGTATGGAGAAAATTTTAGTGGTGTGTATATATTAAACCAGCAAAAACATTCCCTTAAAGAACTAATCCAGAGAAAGATACTAACTCTCTTCAATTCTGTGAAGGCTGAGAGAAGTGAGGAAGATGCAGAAGAAAAGTTTGGAGCTAGCAGAGGTTGATTCATTAGGTTTAATGAAAGAAGCCATTCTCATAACATAAAAGTTCAAGGTGGGAGTTGGGCATGGTGTCCCATCCCTGCAGTCACAGCCACTGAGGAGGCTGAGGTGAAAGGATTGTTTGAGTACAGGAAATCAAGACCAGTTTGGGTAACACAGTTAGACCCTATGTCTTAAATTTTTTTTAATTTCTAAAATATTTAAAATGTTTGAAAGTACAAGGTGGAGCAGAAAGTGCTGATATAAAATGTATAGCAAGTTATCCAGAGGATCTAGCTAAGGTAATTGAAGAAGTTGGCAATACTAAACAACAGATTTTCAATGTAAATGAAACATCCTTCTATTGGAAGAGGATGACAAATAGGACTTTCATAGCTAGAGAGAGGAAGTGAATTCCTGAATTCAAAGCTCCAAAAGACAGGCTGATGCTCTTTCTGCATCTTTTAAATCATATTGTCTTTGTTTTTATATCTAGTTATGTAGTTAATTACATTTATAGATTTGCATATGTTGAGCCATCCTTGAGTCTCTGGGATGAATTCCAGTTGGTTGTGGTGAATTTTTTTTTTTTGATGTGCAGCTGAATTCAGTTAGCTAAGCTTTTATTACGAATTTTCACATCTATAGTTTTCTTTTTTGGTTGTATTCTTTCCTTGCTTTGTTATCAAGGTGTTATTGACTTTGTAGAACAAGTTGGGGAAGATTCCTTCCTTCTTGATGTTATGGAATAATGTCTACAGTATAGGTACAAGTTCTTCTTTGTAGGTTTGGTAAAATTCAGGTATGTAACTGTAGAGTCTGGGACTTTTATTTGTTGGAAGATCCTTTCATTGTAGCTTCAATTTCAGTGTTTGATATTGATCTGTTTAAGAGTTCTATTTCTTCCTTATTGAGCCTAAAGAACTTAGGTATTTCCAAGAATTTATTCATATCATCCATATTTTCAAACTTCTGAGCAGATATTTTTATATTAATAATATTTAGAGATGATGTTTTGTATTTCTCTTACATCAGTTATGATCTCTCCTTTTCCAATTTTAATTGAGCTTATTAGAATCCTTTGCATTCTATTTCTTGTTAAACTAGTAAGGGGCTTGTCAACTTTATCTTTTCAAAGAAACAACTTTTTGCTTCATTAATATTGTGTACAATTCTTTTTGTCCTCAATTTTATTTGGTTTTGTATTGGGCAGCTAGTGGACCCCAACCTGGGACAGTGGCCAGCAAAGGAGATAAGCACTGAAGAAATCACGAAACCCACACAAAACTTAGTGCATAAAACTGGAAGCCTGTAAGGGCACACACTGTTTCATATGCCTGGTGGCAGAATGAAAACAATGCAGTACCTGTCTTGTTTCCCAGAATCTTTTTACTGGATACGTAACAGAGTATATGTACAAGGATGCACAAGAGTCAGTACTTAGCAGTCAAGGTTAAAAATTAGAAAGAGGAGATTACAGCCCCCAGGAAGGCTGGGTAAAGGGTAAACAGGGGTAGAACAGCTGAAGACACCAGATAATGTGCAAGCAAAAGAGAGAGAAAGGGGGGAGAGTAAGTTTCATCCCCTCAGGCAGACAGCTCAGCTTCTCTAGCCAAACTACAAGTGGATGGTTTCAGTTGCTTACACTGCTTATTTCCCCATGCTTGGATAGCTATATAGACATTCCCCCAACTGGGCACTTTACCTTGAGTTGGAAGGTTTGTGAGGAATTCAGCCTGTCTGCCTCTCACAGTTTTGCTCTAATCTTGGTTATTTCTTTTCTCCTGTTGGATTGAGATTGGTTTGTTCTTCCTTTTCTAGTTCTTTGTAATAGTTCATTAGATTGTTGCCTTGTGATCTTTCTGTCTTTTGGATGTGGGAATTTAAGGTTATGAGTTTTCCTCTCAGGACTGCTTTTGATGTATCCCACAGAAATTTTGATAGCCCATGTCCCCATTATCATTTAATCTAATAATCTTTTGATTTACCTATTTGTCACTTCATTCACTCAGCTATCATTCAGCAATAGCTTGTATAGTTTCCATGACTTTGGATAGGGATGAGTGTTTCTCTTGGAGTTGATTTCTAATTTTATTCTACTGTGGTGTGAGAAGATACATGGTGTTATTTCTATTTTTTTATTTGTTGAGATATGTCTTGTAGCCTAGAAAGTGATCAATTTTAGAGAACATTCCATGAACTGATGAGAAGAATGTATATTGAGTAGTTTTTAAGTAGAATTTCCTATAAATATCTGTTAAACCCCTTTGTTCTATATGTTTAAGTCCATTGTTTTTGTTATTGTTGTTGTTTGTTTTCTGCTTGTATGATCTGACCCATTCTGACAGTGGGGTGTTGAAGTCCCCAGCTATTATAATGCTGCTATTTATTATTTTGTTCAGATCAAGTAGGGTTTGTTTTACAAACATGGGTGTAGCTCTATTGGGTGCATAAGTATTTAGGATTATTATGACTTCTTATTGAACTGTTCCCTTCACCATTATTTAATGACCATCTTTCTCTTTCTTTACTTTTGTGGATTTGAAGTCTATGTTATCTGCTATGAGAATGGCTACACTAGTTTTCTTTTAGTTTCCATTTGCATGGAACATTGTTTAATACACTATTATCTTGAGTCTGAATGAGTCCTTATGGATTAGATGTGTTTAGGAAGACAGGAGATACTTGTCTTACATATATATTTTTTATCTATTCAACTATATAACTTTTCAGTGTCAAAGTGAAGCCATTTATATTTATCAAAAAAAAAATCAGTATGGTGGATTTCTGTTCATCCTGTTATGTAGAACTTTATTGTTTTGTTTTACTGGTAAGGCCATTGTGGTATCTAGGGTTTGACCTTCAACTTCTAGGTATTCTTATGCTGTGGGTGTCTGTTGTGCTGATCCATGTATAATATAGACCTGAGTATTTCCTGTAGGGCAAGTACAGTTATGACATATCTCTTCAATATTTGTTTGTCAGAAAAAGACTTAATTTCTTCATCAAATATGAAACTAAGTTGTGGAAAAAATACATTTCCATATGCGAGAGAATGAAATTGGGTCTTTCTCTTATACCATACACAAATCAACTCAAAATAGATTAAAAACCTAAATGCAAGACCTAAACCTACAAAAGGAACTTTTGAAAATGTTCCTTAAAGTTGGCTTTGGCAATGAATTTGAGATTTGACATCAAAAGCACAAAAATAAAAATAAACATGTGGGGCTACTTCAAGCTAAAAATCTTCTGTATAGCAAAGGGTACAACCAACAAAATGAAGAAAACCTATGAATTGAAAGAATATATTTGGAAAACATATATCTTATAAAGAGTTTATATCCCAAACATGTAAAGAACTCACACAACTTAAAAGCAAATAAACACGTAAACAAAGAACTGGGATTTAATAAATGAGCAAAGCAGCTGAATAGAAAATTCTCAAAAGAAAGCACACAAATGACTAACTCATACCTGAAAAGGTGCTCAACTAATTATCATCAGAATGGAAATCAAAACCACTATATCTTCTCACATCTTTTGAAAGGATGGCTGTCATCAAAAGAACAAGAAGCGACAAGAGCTGGCAAAGATGTGGAGAAAATAGAAAGCCTCTTATGGTGAGAATAAAAATTGATGTAGTCATTATAAAAATAGTATGGAGGTTCCTCTAAAGATTTAGAGCAGAGCTACTATATGATCTGATAATCTCTCTTCTGGGTATATACACTAAAAAATGAAGTTATTAATGGTATGTCAAAGAGATATCTGCACTCCCACATTCAATTTAACATTATTCAAAGTGGCCAAGATACACAAACAAAGTAAGTGTCTCTCTATGAATAAATGGATAAATACATTTTAGTATGTATATAATATAGTTCGGCCTTTAAAAAGATATTCCCATTAATGACAATAGAATATAATTCGGCCTTTAAAAAGATATTCCCATGAATGACAACAAGGATGAATCTGGAATAGGATATGCTAAGTGAAATAAGGTAGACAGGGAAAGAAAAGAACTATATGATTTCATGTTATGTGTGGAAAAAAATGGTGAATAGATAGAAAAAGAGTGCAAGATATGAGGGGAATGGTAAAATAAAGGTCAGTTAAGGAGGATGAAGAAGCTAGACATACAACACATAGTAAATGGACAATACATAGAAACATTGTATTGTATGCTGAAAAAATACCAAGAGACTACATTGTAGGTGTTTCTGTCTCTCTGTCTCTCTCTTGTAACAGGGTAACTAAGCGAGATGATATGTTAATTTGCTTGACTGTAGTTATCATATCTCTATGTAAACATATCTCAAAACATCATGCTGGCTCAGTGTCTGTGGCTCAACGGGCTAAGATGCCAGCTACTTGGGAGGCAGAGGCAAGAGACTTGCTTGAGCCCTGGTATTGGAAGTTGCTGTGAGCTATGATGCCAATGCCATGGCTCTCTACCCAGGGGGACAGCTTGATGCTCTGTCTCAAAAAAAAAAAAAATCATGCTATACATCTTTAAAAATATACAATAATTATGTGGTCTTTATTTTTTAATTTGTTTATGTGTTGGATTACATTAATCGATTTACGTATATTGAACCAGCCTTGAGATCCTGAGATAAAGCCAACTTGGTCATGATGTATAATTTGTTTGATGAATTGCTGAATTCTGTTTGCTAGGATCTTATTAAATATTTTTGCATC
>CAUYON010141631.1:0-13803 GCA_963573935.1 Arctocebus calabarensis
CCTGTAGTCCCAGCTACTAGGGAGGCTGAGGCATGAGAATCGCTTAAGCCCAAGAGCTGGAGGTTGCTGTGAGCAGTGTGACGCCAAGGCACTCTACCCAGGGCGATAAAGTGAGACTCTGTCTCTACAAAAAAAAAAAAATTTATAGCTCTCAGCTGTGAACTGATGATATAAATAAGAGAAGAAGAAGAAAAGGGAAACAATGTCTTAAAAAATTCTAGAGTGACACAAAGTCAAGAGAGGCGGGCAGTCCCACAGAGGTCTTCTGATTGGAATAAAGAGGACCTGTATCTTAATTCTTCTTGAGTCAAATCTAGTCAAATTCCCTCACAGACAGATGAGGAAACAGGTCCAGGCAGCCCCAAGTTCTCACACTTCCCATCCTCCATGTCCTATTCATTCTCTTGTCTTTATACCTTTCAAAGGAGGATAGTGTTTAAGGAAAGAAAGACCTGTGTTTAATGGTGCTGGAAGCTTGACTAAAAGGTTCTTAAGTAAAAGAACTTTTATCCCAATTCATAATCCAATATTTATTTGTTCAGTTTTGCTTTCTCCTATTAGGAGATTCAAGGAGGGCAAGGATTCTGACTCTTGTATACTTAGTGCTTAACATGCACTAAATACAACAGACACACAGTCCAACCAACCCGCAATGACATGGGGGTAAGATGCCCAGCACCTCCAATGCCAAGAGAGAATGTCCACAGACCTGCCACTGTCCTTACCACCATTCCCAACCATTACGCCCAGAAGAGTTGGCTAGTCCTCTCTTCCAGCCACCAAACTAAGATACAACCAGATTACACATTTGGGAAAATCAAGTTTTCCTCTGCTGAAAAGAATGGAAACTTGAGAGCTAAGTTACAGATAGCTACCTTTCATCTTTTTACAGGCTCTAGATCATGACTTGTGAAGTTCATCTGAGCAATCCTGCCTCCTTATACTGTGAGCAATTCACTTGGTCAGTGTAACTCATAACAGGCTTCCCAAAAGAGGAGCCACTTGGGCTAAAGATAGTGCTTCTGACATCACTGAGCCCCTGGACAACCTGTGCACTGATACATCTGAGCTTAATGCCTCTCTGTATGTTCTTAGAGATTGAACTTTGACTCAGTGCAAATGAGATAAGCCACCCAATGTTAATGAGGACACTATGTTTCTTACACACCTATGATTACTTTTCCTTGGCTGGACTATAGTTATGTTTATTTGTCTCTATCTTGAAACAGAATAATATCTGCACCTTGGTCACCTTTGTACCCTAATCACTTCAAGCACAGCTTTCAAAGTACATGATGAATGCTTTAATGCAGAAGTGAGTACATATATACATGGTGGTTGGGGTGTTCTGACACACAATGTCTTCCTAGACTCTTTCAGCATAACTCTTAGTATGTAAATCTCTTCAGGGGAAGATGTTACTTTCTCTAGAATTAAGTAGCACATACCAAAAAATGCCTTCTATTACTTACCCTTGCAGAGCAAGTCCATTTTCATTGGTTAGGACATGGCATGAGCTGCATGTTAGTCCCACCCAATGACTAACCTACTACTGTTAGTATAGTTTCCAATCAGTCAATTCCAGAGGGTCATAGGAGAGGTGAGTGATCATGTGAGGCTTAGTTATAAAATATTCTTGGGCAAATATATGTTTTGGAGGAAGATGAAAACACATTAGTTCTTAGAGGGGCTTTATTTCAGAAGGTACAAGAAAAGATTTAGGTTTAGGTGAGTTAATTAAGTTGTCATTAATTATCAGGTGACACAACAACCTTTTCTTGTGTGAATATGTTCTGTGGACCTCTCAGGTTTGAAGAATAGATAGGGAGATCCTCCCCAAAACACCTTTAATATGGTCAGAACTGGCATCTTTCTTTCTCCCTGCTAGGATGAGACAGAGTTCTTTGTTCTGAAAAACCTGTGGGTGACCTGCTGTGGAGTAATCACAGAGATAGGAGCAAGAATCTGAACAATGGGCAAGAAACAAATTGTGAAGTTTTAATAAATTTAATTATAGAGCTTAAATTTGTTTCAAAAAAAAAGAATCACAACCAATCTTCTGTCTCATTCCCAAGTCTCACAATTTCCCCTAGTGAGCCTTATCAGGGAGTGGCAAGTGTTGAATACTGGACAATGAGCAATGGACTTTTCATCACCCTTCATGTTAGTTTTAAACATAATATTGTCTTGTGATCAATACCTTTTAGGAAACCACTTGTAGTTACTGCATCCCAGTTTCTGTAACTGTAATCCAGAGATACCAGCATAACCCTATTTAACAGAAGCCAGGGAAGCCACTGAAAAGAGACAGAAATTTATCAGAATTCTCTGACCTTTTATTTCACTTGTATTGTGAATTTTCTCCCAGATTCTCATGTCTGTGTTTCTGGATGCATAAGCTTTCCACTACTTCTTTTAATGACCTCTCTGTAGGGCTCCATCATCCCAGAGACTCTATATGCACACTGCCACCCCAGAGTATCTATGATTCTCTCTCCCTCCACTGGAAGGAGGCTCCCAAGAAAAGGAACAGTGTGGCTTCCAGTCCATGCCTGGCACAACACTTTCTCATAATAGTCACCACCCTTGGCCTTGAATTAGTGCACAGATAAACAGAAAAATTCTTGCAATAAACTTTACAAGGGGAGCTGTGGATGTTCACAGGTGTTTCTCAATGAAACCGTTAATCCCAAATGACAAACAGTAATGATAGACATGTCAGTCTGTTTAACCAGCTACTAGGAAAAGAAAAGGACTTTAGTGAAATAGTTGTGACTTAATACATTTTATCAATGAGACATCCACCTACTCAGGCCAGTGTCCAGCTGCTCTGGCAACTTACAGGCCAGAGGAATAGAAAGAGTTGGAGAGCGTTGATTAACAGTTTAAGGGGTAGGGCTAAAAGTGAGAAAGGATAAAGAAAGAAGGAAGTAAACAAACACAGCTCAAATGTACTCTATTTCTGTTGATTTTAAGAACTTTGAGATTCTGTTTGTCATATAATCCATGTTTCCTCAGACCAGGCAGATACGTAACTCTGTTCTCTTCTCTCCTTTCAGACCTTTGTTCCCTAACCTGCAGGCTTTTCAGAAGAGATGGCCACTTTTTATTTAAGAATTTATAAAGCTTGCGGTCTACTGCAGGACCCCCTAACAGTGTTTAGGAAGCATCAGGAATAATGTTGTTTGTGCAGCCATCAGCTCCATCTTGTCCACCCCTGCTCTTCTCTTAGGAGCCCTCTTGCAGTCCAGCCTCAATGTGCAGAGATGCAGCTGGGGCACAGCCAAGCCCTCCTGCTGTGTGAACAATCCAGGCAGATGGCGTGGTTACCACAGAGTCAGAGGAAGGGATACACGGGACCCAGTAGTGTCACCCAGCTCAACTCTACCAGCCTCTCTGGAGGTCCACCGTGTATGAAGCACTCCAATAGAGCTAAGGACATAGCCATGAACAATACCAGACTGTGCCTTCACTGTGCCCTGGAGAAGTTCACCCTCTGGCAGGGACACTAGTGTGGACACCCACAGTGGTGACAGAGAGTAGAGGGGACTATAGCAAAACTGCAGGATGGGATGGAATTGCCCAGAGGGGAAAGAAGCTACAGCTGTGTGGGGAGGTTGCGGAGGGAGGACTGTAACAGAAGGGCTTGTCTGTCTGGGTTTGAGGATGAGTAGGAGTCTTCCAGGGGACTCAGGGGCAGTGAAGGCAGAGGAAGCTGTGTGGGTAAAGATCTGCAGATGTACTTTGTCTTGGCGGATTTCACATAGTTCAGAATAATAGCAGCTATGGAGACAAGGGCAGAGTAGAGGAGATTAAATGCCAATGTCTGCACATGAAATCCTGAATAGAACCCACAACCTTTGGACATACTGATAGCACTGACTGAGTTGTTTGTTCATAATTTCCCCCAGAATATGAACTCCAAGGAGGTCAGTGTGGGAGCGTTTATGATTCTTTGCCAACTGCCAAAGTGGACAGGGTTCCTTCAATGAGGTGGAGCACACATAGCCCTACTATTGGCTGCAACTGTGGCCCTGCCTCCTTTCTCAACACATAAACATTCCAGCCAGCCTCTGAATCATCACTAGGCTGGGAAGGGAAATTCCACACATCCGGCCCAGCAAAGTGCAGCACAACGCTGAGAGAACAACTCAGAGAAGAGAATTAAAGAAGAAAAGTGAAGATGGACCTCATCCCAGACTTTGCAGTGGAAACCTGGGTTCTCCTGGCTGCCAGCCTGGTGCTGCTCTACCTGTGAGTAACTGTCTCTGCTCCACTACTCTGTAACCTTGGGCTTGGGATGATCAGGTCCCTCTTTTGCTTATCTGCTTTGATAATTGAGGGGAAGTTGCTTAACTGTTGGATGCTACAAACAGAGGAGTTATTGATCTTATGTAGATCTGTTGAAGAAGTAAGTTAACTGTCTCCCCTGCCATCTGTCAACCCTGCCATCTATGCCTCAGTTTTGGTGCCTAGGAGGATGATGGCATTTGAACCTGGGACTAATTTCTGATTGGTTTGGCCTATCAATCAGAATTCAGCAGAAACAAGTTACAAACAATTGGGCACCATTACTGGGGATTCTCAACCATTCCCAAACGCTGGAGATTCTGAGGGCAAGAGGTGGGGGGGGGTGACTTAGGGTTTTGTTTCTATATCTCTGCTTCTGGATTCTATATCTGCAGCAAGACATGGGAAGAGGGATTATCCCCTGTGGATCTGGGTGGTTCCTGCTCCCTACCTTCCACTCCCAGGCATCATTTACCTAAGGAATCACAGGGCACCCCTTACTTCAGAGGAGGCTCTCACTTGGCTTTTTTCTCTTTTCTGTTCCCCTCCTTGGAACTCTCCTTTTTCGTATAATTCAATTTCTCCACCATATAATAAGTAGAATTATTTACCTCTAAAAGATGGGTATTTAAATCAGTGGAGACCTGAGGGAAATCTTGAAGTTTTATTTTTTCTTTCACTTTTTCCTTCCAGCTTCTGAGAGATTAGTGTCAGTACAAAGCTTTATTTTTCCCCTGATGTGAATCTATATCAGCCTAAGAAAAGAAAAGCCTTGAAAGTCAATTTTATTCCCATTTTTCCCTCTACATTCTGGTACAGGGGATGAATCCCTTCCCTGGCAGGATTCCTTACATCATAGAGAAGAGGGGAGAAGTGTTCCTTTCCATGTGTGGGTAGTAGAGGCTCTCTCACATTTGACTTTGATCACAATTTCACTTTCATTAAAAATAAGGAATCATGATGATATAAAAATTTAATAAAACAACATAAACCTGGTTCTAATTCTTTGAAAGAAAGTTTAAGAATTTAGAGCATTGTGGAAATACATTTCTCATCAGATGACATTTTAAAATGAATCATCATGGCTTAAATCATTCTATTTAAAAGCAGTTTATTTTTTATTTTTTGAGATTAGACTACTTCTAGCTTGCTCCTTTTGCATCATAAAAGAGGACTGTCATTTTAGTCAGTATTTGCAACAATAAATGTATACAAAATGACAACAACCTCTAGGATAATGTCAGGAATATGAAGCCAATACACAAATACATATGCCAATGGCAACTTTGCATGTATCTTGTTAAACATACCTGCCCAACAAGTTCTTTTGATTCCTTGGTTTTAAATATAATAATGCCTGCTTAGCAGGTATCTTAATCTCTCAGGGCAGTAGAGTTAGGTGGGTCTTAGGGTAGAGTGAGGAAAAGAGATGAGTAGTGAATGTAATTATTGCTCTTGGAGTTGCTGTTATTATTTATTGTCTGCTCATTTCCTCTCTTTTTTTTTCCTATCTTGACTGCCCAGTTCTTGAGTCAGTGACTAGCTAGCCCCAATATCTATAAAGTCATAATCCCTATAACCTGCCTTTCTGTTTCACTTTATAGATATGGGACCCACTCACATGGACTTTTTAAGAAGTTGGGAATTCCTGGGCCAACACCTCTTCCTTTCCTGGGTACTATTTTGGGTTACCGCAAGGTGAGTTTTTTGAACTCCCTCTTTTGTTTCTTAGGGTTGCAGACACCAGCTTAGCTCCATCAGTAAAAAAGCCCCTCCTTGGGAGGAAGTCCTAATGTTTTATACTTTCAGAAACTGTGTAGGCCTCATACACAGCATGGTCAGGTTACCCAAGGCCTCTGTTGCCAGTTCTCTGGAACCTCAGGTTTGCCTCTGGATCCCTAAGGATGGGTCTACCCAGGTTGCCAGTCCTACACACAGCATCTGGGAACCTAAGGATTGACATGCCCTGACCAACACTCCTGTGTCTGTGCACTGCTCACAGGGTCTGAATATAAACTTGCCCACACTGCTGCTGGCACCTTCACCCTTCCACCCATGCCTCCTGTGGGCCTGGGGACTCACCACTGCCACCACTGGCACCTTCATGTGCTGCCTGGGGGCCCAAGAGTTGGCCTGCAGCTGCTCTCATTGCCAGTGCCACGCACATCATCTAGAGGCCCAAAGACCTACCTGCTTTCCTGGCCCAGTTCTGCTACTGCCAGTACCCAAACCAACTGCATAAAGGCTCAAGGATCAGCTTACCTGGACCCACTACTACCAAAATACTGCATATTCCACCCAGAGACCCAAGGATTAGCCCATTCAGTCACCTGCTGTTAACACTGGATCCCAAGTACCATCCTGCCTGGTATCCCTGCCTCTACCAATGCCTCACCATAGCCTCCACTAACAACTGCAGCCTGAGCCACTGAGGAACTCACAAACACTATTGGCACTGATTACAACCAAAGGACTCATACACTTCTGCTCACATCCAGAATCAAAGCTAATGCACCCTATGAATTAACACTATAATACATCTATAGGAAATAGTCTCTCACTATGAAAGTTAATCCATAAAACTGGAAGAAGCAATTATTACATCAAATGCACAGATATCAACATAAGGACACAAGCAACATGAGAAAGCAAGAAAATATGACACTTCCAAAGGAACATAATTCTTCTGGTAACAGATTCCAATAAAAAAGAAATCCCTGGAATTCCTGCAAAAGGATTTAAAATAATGATATTAAAGAACTTCAGTGAGATACAAGCGAAGAGATATGATAAAAAGAAATCACAAAACACAATTCATCAACTTGGTGCCTTTAGCACAGCGACTAGGGTGCCAGCCACATATACCAGAGCTGGCAGGTTCAAACCCAGCCCAGGCATGCCAAACAATAACGACAGCTACAACCAAAAAATAGCCAGGCATTGTGGGCATTGTAGTTCCAGCTACTTGGGAGGCTGAGGCAAGAGAATCACTTAAGTCCAAGAGTTTCAGGTTGCTGTAAGCTGTGATGCTACAGTACTCTACCTAGGGCAACATAGTGAGACTCTGTCTCAAAAAAGAAAAAGAAAAACAATTCATGATCTGAATGAGAAATTCAACAAAGAGATAGCATTAAAAAGAAAAAATATATATAAATCCTGGCAGTGAAGAATATAATAAATATAAAAAAAAACTAAAAAGGCTTCAACAATAATCTAGCTCAAGCAGGAGAAAGAATAGATAAATCATTGGAACCTGAAGATAGATCATTGGAAATAACCCAGTCAGACAAAAAAGAACAAAAGAAGGAAGAATAAGGAAAGCTTACAACAAAATATTAGAATTTTGGGTGTTTCAGAAGGAGAAAAGATGGGCAAAGGCATAGAAAACAAAAATCTTTTTTTTTTTTGAGACAGAGTCTGACTCTGTCACCCAGGATAAAGTGTCGTAACATCACAGCTCACAAAAACCTCAAAATCCTAGGCTCAAGTGGTCCCTCTTGCCTTAGCCTCCTGACTAGCTGGACTGCAGGCATGCAGCATCACTCCCAGCTAATTTTTCTCTTTTTACTAGAGGCAAGGTCTCACTCTAGCTTAGGCTGATCTCAAACTCCTATGCTCAAGAAATCCACCTCCCTTAGCCTCCCAGAATGTGTGAGCCACCACACCCAGCCATACAAAACCTATTTAATGAAATAATAGTTGAAAACTTACTAAGTCTTGCAAGAGATACACACATGCAAAGGTTTCCAAATAGATTGAATTAAAAAAGATTTTCTGCAAGGAACATTAGAGTCAAATTATCAAAAGTCAGACAAAGAGAATTCTATAAACAGCAAGAGAAAAGCATCAGGCCACATATTAGGGAATTAGGGAATTCTTCTCATACTAATAGTGTATTTCTCAGCAGGAACCTTATAGACCAAGAGAATGGATGATATATTCCAAGTATTAAATGAAAACAAACTGTGAATAAAGAGTATTATACCCAGAAAAGCTATTCTTCAAAAATGAAAGATAAATAAAGTAAATCTCAGACAAGCAAAAAAACTGAAGGAATTCATCAATACTAGACAGGCCCTACAAGAAATACTTAAAGGAGTCCTAATCTGGAAGTGGCTGTCCATTTTCTACCATTATTAATACACATTGAAAGTATAAAACTCACCAGTAGAGCAGACACACAAAAGAGAAAGAGAAAGGAATCAAATGTTATCACTATAGAATAGCTCCAAACCTCAGTGATAAACAATAAAAGGAAAACAAAGGGATATACAAATGAGAAAAGGAACAGTTACAAAGAACAAGAATAAGTCATCAGCTATCACTAAAAATGATATGTAAAGAGATTGCTTTCCCCTTTTTAAAAATATAGAAGGCCAGGTACTGTGGCTCATGCTGTAACCTGAGCACTTTGGGAGGCAAGGTGGCCTCCACTTGAGGCCAGGAGCTTGAGACCAGCCTGGGCAACATAGATAGACCCATCTCCACAAAAAATAAGAAAAATTATCTAGGCATGGTGGTGTGCACTAGCTACTTGGGAGGCTGAGGCAAAGAATTGCATGAACCCAGGAGTTTTAGGTTGCTGTGAGCGCTAATAGTATCAGAGCACTCCAGCCTGGGTGACAGAGCAAGACCCTGTGAGAAATAAAAGAAAAGAAAAGAGAAAGAAAGAAAGACACTTCACTTGTAAAGACACATTAGATTTCAATACTGTGAAATATATATTTGATGTACATTCCCATTTCCTGACATACAACTCCTAAAATCCTTGAACTCTCCAAAGTGCTGTCTCTCTGTATAATAATATTGACTGATAGTTTCAGGATGGGGCTGGTCACTTTAAAGACAAAGGCATGATTAGAGGGTTCAGACTTTCACCCAATTTCAGGGGAAAGGGGAGGGGATGAAGATAAAGTTGCTCACCAATGGCCAATGGTTTAATAAATAATGCCTACATGATAAATCCTCCATTTAAGAAAGGACAAAATTCAGAGAGCTTCCAAGTAGCCGAACATGTGCAGGTTCCTGGAGGGTGGCATGCCAAAGGAAGGCATGGAAGCTCCACATCCCTTCCCTCATACCTTGTCTTTGGGCATATTTTCATCTGTATCCTTTGTAATATCCTTTTAATGAGCCAGAAAGTGTAATTGTTACCCTGAGTTCTGTGAGCTACTCCAACAAATTAATGGAACTCAAAGTGGAGATCATAGGAATCCCATCTTGAAGCTGCTCAGTCAGCAGTTTCAAAAACTCAGACTTGCCCCTGGTGTCTGTAATTAGTGTGGGTCAGTCTTAGAAACTGAGCCCTCAACATGTGGGATCTGATGCTGTCTCCAGGTAGACAGTGCTGGAATTGAATTGGAGGGCACCCAGCTGGTATCTGCTGCAAAACTGATTTACTTACTTGGTGCATAGAAAAAAGCCTCCATATATTTAGTCACAGAAATCTTCTGTGATGATTATTGTGAAATGAAAACAGAGGAAAAATGATTCAAGATTTTTTTCTCAAACATGGACTGAGAGTAAAGGTATGCAAAAAGATATTCCACACAAATGGAAACCAAAAGTGAGTAGGAATAACTATACTAATATAAGATAAAATAGACTTTAAGTCAGAAACAGTGAAAAAAGACAAAGAAGGTCATTACATAATAATAAAGGGATTGATTCAGCAAGAGGATATAGCAATTCTAAATATTAAATATATAGGCACCCTACACTGGAGTACCCAGATATATAAAGCAAATATTATTAGACCTAGAGAAAGAGAGAAAAGAGAGACAGAGAGAGAGAGAGACTCCAATATAATAATAGTTGGAGAATTCAATGCCTCACTGTTAGCACTGGACAGATTATCTAGACATGAAATCAACAACAACAAAAATAGTGTATTTAAACTGCTCTTTAGACCAAATGAATCTAACAGAAATTTACAGCATATTTCATCCAACAGCTACAGAATACACATTCTTCTCATCAGCAACAGAACATTCTACAGGATAGACCATATGTTAAGTCACAAATTCCAAAAATAATTCAAAAAAAATTTTTAAGCCCCAAACCATAACAGGTGTCTTCTCAGACTATAATGGAATAAAGCTAGAAATCAATAAAAAAGAAGAATTTTAGAAACTACATAAATAAATGAAAATTAAACAGCATGCTCCTAAATGACCACCAAGTCAATGAGGAAATTAGAAAGTAATTAAAAAAAAATCTTGAAACCAATGAAAACATACAAAACCTATAAAATGTAGCAAAATCAATGCTAAAAGAGAAGTTTATAGCAATAAATAACTGTATCAAG
The DNA here is from genome assembly GCA_963573935.1 of Arctocebus calabarensis. Taxonomy (NCBI): domain Eukaryota; kingdom Metazoa; phylum Chordata; class Mammalia; order Primates; family Lorisidae; genus Arctocebus; species Arctocebus calabarensis. The sequence goes on from CAUYON010141631.1 coordinate 10,598, forward strand.
AAAGTAGACAGATTTTTTTTTTGAGACAGAGCCTCAAGCTGTCACCCTTGATAGAGTGCTGTGACATCACAGCTCATAGCTCACAGCAACCTCCAATTCCTGGGCTCAAGCGAGTCTCCTGCCTCTGCCTCCCAAATAGCTGGGACTACAGGTGCCTGCCACAACACCCAGCCATTTTTTGGTTGCAGCCGTCATTGTTGTTTGGCGGGCCCAGGCTGGATTCGAACCTGCCAGCTCAGGTATACGTGGCTGGCGCCTTAGCCACCTGAGCCACAGGCACCGAGCCAAGAAAGTAGATAGATTTTAAATAAACAAACTAGGGGTACATGCCAAGGAACTAGAAAAGCAAAAACAAACCAAATCCAAAATTAGTAGAAGGAAAAATAAAGACCACAATATAAATAAACAAAATTAAAACTAAAATTAAAAAAAACTAAGAATGAACAAAATAGAAACTTAGTTTTTTGAAAATATAAACAAAATAAATTAACTGCTAACTAAACTAACCAAGAAGGAACCCAAATAAATAAAATCAGAAACAAAAAGGGAGTCATGAAAACTGATACCACAGGAATACAAATGAATACTAGACTATTATAAACAACTATACAAAAACAAACTGAAAAACATGGAGGAAAGGAATAAATTCCTTGACACAGACAACCTACCAAGATCAAACCATGAAAAAATTGAAAACCTGAATGTACTAATAATGAGTAATTATATTGAATTAGTAATAAAAAATTTCCCAACAAAGAAAAGCCCAAAGTTCTGATGGTTTTACTAATGAATTCTACAACATTTACAGAGGAACTAACATCAATTCTTCTCAAATGAATCCAAAAAGTTGAAAAGAAGAGACTTTCTCCTGACTCTTTATATGATGCTAACATTATCCTGACAGCCAGACCAGAGAAAGATACAACAAAAAAAAGAAAGCTAAAGGCTGATGAACACATATGCTAAAATACTCATCAAAGTACTACCAAACAATTCAACAGTGCATGAAAAAGATAATTTACCACTGTCAAATGGGATTTATTCCAGGGATGCAAATAAACATGGTTCTATATACAACAATCAAAGAGTGTGATTACCTCACCAGAATGAATAACATCAACCATATGATCATGTCAATAGATGCAGAAAAGGCATTTGATAAAATTCAACATTGCTTCATGAGGAAAGCTCTCAACAATTTAGACAAATAATGAATCAACATAACTCAACATGATAAAGGCCATATATGACAAACCCAAAGCTAACATGACACTGAATGGGGAAAATCTGAAAGATTTTCTCTAAGAATTGTGACAAAGATGCTCACTTTCATCCCTCTAATTCAACATAGTACTGGCATTCCTGGCCAAATCAATCAAACAAGAGAAATAAATAAAAGGCACCCAAATTGGAAAAGATGAAGTCAAACTGTCCCTATTTGCAGATGGCATGATCTTATATATAGAAAAGCATAAGAACTACATAAAACTGCCATTAGAATTGACTATAAAAAATCAGTAACATTGTCAGGTACAAAATCAATATTGTTTTTATTAAGTCATAGCTGTGTACATTAATGCAATTATGGGGTACAGTGTGCGGGTTTTATATACAATACTTCCATCAAACTGGTTAACATAGTGTTCACCACATTTTCTTAGTTATTGTGTTAAGACATTTATATTCTACACTTAGTAGATTTAATTTGTACCCTTGTAAAATGCACCACAGGTGTGGTCCCACCAATTAACCTCCCTCCAGCCAGCCCCTCTCCAATCCCCTTCCTCTCCTCGTTCTCCTTCTTCTTGGGTTATAGTTGGTTAAGGTGTGGGTGTTTATAGTTGGGCTATAGCGTGGGTGTTTATAAATTGGTTTCTTTTTTTTTTTTTTTTTTTTGAGACAGAGCCTCAAGTTGTCACCCTGGGTAGAGTGCTGTGATGCCACAGCAACCACCAACTCCTGGGCTTAAGTGATTCTCTTGCCATGGCCTCCCTCATCACTGGGACTATAGGTGCCCGCCACAATGCCCGGCTATTTTTCAGTTGCAGTTGTCATTGTTTGGCAGGCCCGAGCTGGATTGGAACCTGCCAGCTCTGGTGTATGTGGCTGGCACCTTAGCTGCTTGGGCTACAGGTGCTGAGCCATATAAATTGGTTTCATATAAGGGCTGAGTGCATTGGATACTTTTTCTTCCATTCTTGAAATATTCTGCTAAGAAGAATATATTACACGTAAACAAGAAAGAGGTAAAGTCTCCATCTTCTTTAAGGCTGCATAATATTCCATGGTGTACATATACCACAATTTATTAATCCATTCATGGGTTGATGGGCACTTGGGTTTCTTCCATGACTTAGCATGGAGAAAAGGGAATACTTCTGCACTGCTGGTGGGAATGCAAACTAATACATTCCTTTTGGAAAGATGTTTGGAGATCACTTAGAGATCTAAAAATAGACCTTCCATTCAATCCTTCAATTCCTCTACTAGGTATATATCCAGAAGACCAAAAATCACTTTATAACAAAGATATTTGCACCAGAATGCTTATTGCAGCACAAAATCAATATTTAAAATAGTAGTGTTCCTATATACCAATAACGAAATAGCTGAGAAAGAAAATAAAGAAAGCAATCCCATTTACAATAGCTACCAAAAAATAATAAAATATCCAGGAATTAATTTAACCAAGGAGGTGGAAAACCTCTACAAAGTTAACTACAGAACACTGAAGAAAGAAATTAAAGAAGTCACAAAGAAATGAATGACATCCCATGGTTTTGGATATGAAGAATTAATGTTGTTAAAATGACCTACTATCTGCCCAAAACAATGTAAAGATTCAGTTCAATCCCTATTAAAATACTAATGTCACAGAAATAGGAAAAACAATCCTAAAATTAATATGGAACAAGAAACGACCCTGAATAGCCAAAGCAATACCAATCAAAACAACAACAATTAAATAAATAAATAAACCACTGGAGGCATCACACTACCTGACTTCAAGGTATACTACGGATTGGGGAGGAGCTAAGATGGCAATCTGTAGCTAGCTTTTAGCTGAGGTTCCCGTCCAGAAGGAGAGTTAAAGGACAGAAACTCAGCAAGAAAGCCAATGGTTTGGATCTGAGCCAAAAGAAAGGTCAAAGAGTGCACATCAACCTTGCTGGGGTGACCTGAGACCCTGAGGACACAAACAAAAA
>CAUYON010141635.1:0-21116 GCA_963573935.1 Arctocebus calabarensis
GATCTCTAAGTATTCTCCAAACATCCTTCCAAGAGGAATATATTAGTTTGCATTCCCACCAAAAATGTAGAAGTGTTCCCTTTCTCCATATCCACGCCAGCATCTAGAATTTCAACATATTAACATGTTACAGTTTCTAAACAGTGTTTTGTTTGTAAAAATTAAATACAACAGAACATCCATTGTCGACCACCTCCCTACGTTGGCTACCTCCTTAAGTTGACCTAATAATGTTCAAAGACCAGACATGTACCACATGTATATATCAGTAGAGTAGGCCTAGTTCCTTATGTTGACCACCTCTAGACCAGTTTGTTACTGTTCCTTGGGTGGTCAACTTATAGCGGTATAACTTTAGTTTCTTCAAATGACCTACCTTTGAACCTACTTCTTTAATAGTGGCTTAGGTATTTAAAATTATCTAAAATTTGATATTTAATTTAGAAAGGAATTTTTATATGTGTTTTAAAATACTAAGGTATAATATCTACTGATGATAATTTCAATACATACACAAATTATTCATTGGCCCAATATCTATATTTCTTCCTAAGGCCAAACTGAGATTAAATAAATGCTATGCCTTGACCTTGCTATTATCATAATTTGTCTTTATTGTTAGAAAAACCTATATATCACATGATCACATGACATACGTAAGAGAAGGAGAGGGGAGGAAGCTGATTTATACAGCTCCCACAAATCATATCCATATCCTTTCTTAGAGGCCCCTTGACTGAGGGGCAACCCCAGACTTGTGGTCACTAGCTGTGGGTGGGGCCTATACTCTGGGTTTATTTTGGCAAATGCAGAGCTAGCTCAAATACTACCTGTGACCTGCCTGAGACCAAGTTACAGGTTTCTGAAATGTGCCACCACGGAGGTATAGGTGTATATAGAGAGAAGTGGCCATCAGTACCAAGAAGTTGTCTGTGTGTAGAGCTAGTGTTTTCATTATGCTGAGCAGATTTTATTTTCTAGAAGGGGCAGAAGAATGAAGGTGCGATTGTTCTTGAATGCTGCTGATTCCTTGGAGTTTTCTGAGTTTCATTAGAAAATAAGGAACATGTCCAAGGCACAGGCAACTCCTCACTGCGTCTGGGACCCAGCATCACTGGTTCATCCTGGGAAGCAATGACAGAGAGGGGATCAGGCACAGCATCCCTGTCTTGTACTCTGGTGACCCTACCAGTGCTACATTTGGCAGTAACAATGAAGAACAGAAACATGGTTGTGAACACATGGGAAGCAACCATCAGGAAAATCTAGAAAAAACTTCAGAATACTTTGGAGGCAAAGGGCTGACAAGAAACCACACCACTCAAAGTGAGGATTAGGATCATTTGGAAGTTAGACACAAATCTGACCCCATTTCACCATCATTGGCTGATGAAGCTTGCTAATTTGGTAGATACATGACTACATCTACATTAATTAATTTTTAGTAGCTACAATATTTTCAGAATTTTACAAGGAGTCACTATAATCATTATGAAAGTCTTGCAGGGCAGATACTGTCCTCATTTTACATATTGAATTAGCAAGGCCCAGGGTGGTTAGTATGAATAGTTTGCATGAGGTCACTCAACTGGTCAAGTGGAAATACACCTGTCCTCCAAGGCTAGATGGTATTTCCGCCTTAGCCCTATACGGGGAAGTTCCCTGATGGGGCCAGTCATCATACCTCATCCTGCAGGGGAAGAGCAGGGCACCTGGCTAGAGCAGAAGAGGGAGAGTTCCCTAGAGGGGTGGTGTCTGGATCGACAAATCCACATCTGTCTCCTCTGTCTTCCTAGCTGAGGAGACCGGATGTGTCAGTTGGGGGTGGGAGATCACATGAGTGGGAAAGATTGCATCACAGCCAGGCAGACACTTTGGAGCTTGCCTCACAAGTGACTCATTGCGATTACCTGGAGAGTGCAAACCCCTGACATGCAGGTCATCATCTCCCTGACAGGAATAGATAACAAACTTGTTTCTCCCCAAACCTGATATCTGAGACCAAGCTCAATCTGCCCACTCCTTCCTTCCTGTGACCCAGGAACCAGCCCTCACTGATGGATAACAAGATTGCCAATTCCAAGGATACCAATTCTAATCTGTTTTGTCAGGTCAACCCAGACAGATTCCTTTCTAAAACAGTGGCTCAGAAGACTGATTTCTTTCAATACTTACATAGAAAGTATTTGCTATTCTCTTAAAAGCATTATACAATAACAGAAAAGAAGTTAGAAAATAAGAATCTCTATATGTTTTACACTCCTTGTTTCCAAACTGTGTGAGACAGAGATTAGACTGGGTGACATGCAATGTGTATTACCTACCTAAAAATGGCAAAATTCATTTAGCTTAATGGTTACCATAAACGGTTACCATTTATAATTGAACTTTCAAAGGGTTGTCCGATGATTGAAAAACATTATCTCCTGCTCTCGTTCCAGCTGTCTTTGGAGCTGACTGGCTCATTTAGGGGCAATATGCCTTTGATATTTGAGTCCATCATTCACTTTAACTTTAAACAGACAGAGTGGGGAGAGGAAGTTGGGCTGGTGATGTGCTAATTCTTGTTTGCGATTTACCCCCGAGGAACCATAAGAAACCTGCAACTTATTGTACATTAAGAACTGAAACTGGAGACGGCCACATCTGGTTTGTTGGTTGGTTCCCCCTGCCTTTGTAAAAATAAAATAGCAACCAAAAATGCTTAGGCTAGATAGTTTAATTATAACGGTTAATTTATCAGGGATAAAAGGTTGGAGGCTACATTGCCCCAGAGAAAGAAGTTGAGTACTTTTGCAAGAGGGGTTATAAACATCTGTAAGTAAAAGAAAAATTTTTTAGGTATATTATGGAATTTCTCTGAGACATTTTGAACAGAGGTAAAGCTTTTAAAATTGCATTCAAGTTTTTCCATTGGTGGGGCCAAGTGGCTCTAAAGCACTGCAGGGCACTCTGCTGGGGACCAGTTTTGGTCCCTGTGGTGCGCCATGGTCCCAAGGAAGAGGATGAGGGGTGGACTGAGGTAGAAAGTAATCGGCTAAATAAGGGCAGCATTAGGGTATTCCTGGGCCCCTTTGTCCACTACAGTATGAAAAATTACATCTTACAACTACATTGCCATGAAGAAAAAAATTATATTACTATTATATATGAAAACATTTTAATGACCCCCATCCCTCTCCCTGTCTTCCTTTCTCTCTTCCCCACTCCCCTCCTTCCCAATAACTCTCCTCCCCTACTCCTCTTCTGCTGTCTCACTCCCTTTTCTTTCTATGTTCCCCAATTTTTTCTTTTGGTTTTGGCTTTGTCTTTCCATAACATTCTCCACAGCTTCTTATTCCAGCCATTCCAATGTCTTGCCCGCTGGGTTTTTTTCACTCACCTTTGACATGTTGCTTTGATTTTAATTAAACACACGATGAGCCTGGAAAACTTATTCAGTCCTGCTTTTTGACAGAAAAAAATAGATAAGCATAATTTCTAGGCCATGTTTTCCTTTTCAACTCCTTCACGCTTAGCTCTCCATGACTCTAACCTCTTCTTTCACACAACACTTTCTTTTCCCATAATCGACCAACTTGGCCTGAAGTCAATTGAACATTGATTTTCTTTTAAATGCTATGGATAAAGAGACTAACAGAGTGCAAATGATCCAGTGACAATTAGAATGAATGCCTATACATTTTTAGCCTTCTGAAAATGACTTTTTATTTAAGAGATGCTTTTGACTGTAGTCCAGACCAAAACAAAGCAGGGTCAAAATTTCCTGAGAATCACAATGTAGTGAAGCCTGGGATTTATCGGGAAAATCTTTCATAATGAGATTTCCAGTTCATATTTCCAGGTGTGGAAAGTGTTTTCCCAGAAGTTTAATGAGAGCACCAACAGGGTAGGTATTTGCCTGATTCAAACAGGTAAAAACATTTGTGGTCCTCCCATCACACATGGGCTTTATTGATTCTACTGTCCTTAGTGACGTGGAATTAAGACGTTGAAATGAACTCCCTATGCTTCGGTCCTAGAGAGAAAACCCATGACTCACATGGATGAGTCTTAGTGAGTGAACTTGGCTATACAACTGTATGTCTTTTGGGAACTCCAGAGCTTGGAAAAGAAGCTTTTCCTAAAAAAATAAGCAACAAAGCCATTTGTGAAACTGCAGCCATGATTTAGAAGCACTTGAGATGAAGGTGAGGAAATAATGAGAAAACAAATGAAATGCCAAGAAGTTACCATTTTTTCTTCCACTGTGTTCTGGACATGACATAAACAGAATCTCATTTCATCTTCTCAAGAGACCAACCTGGAAGGTATTCTCTCTGAGCAGCCCCACCACAATCATCACCCACTTTTCAGATGAGGCAAGTAGGATGGAGAATCCAGACAACTTCCATCCATTTGATGTGTAACCCATTTCACGATCCTTTTGGCCCCAAACAAGCTATTATGACAGCTGCAGTACTTGGAGACTTAAGAGCAGAAGCCATTTATACTATGCCTCCCAGAAAGCTGATGTCATTATTTAAATGGAAAACATTAGCCTTTTCTTGGAAGCTCCAAGGTTCCTATGGTTGGACAGGGAAACAAGTTGGTGAGGGATTGGAGTTAGGTAAGTGAAGGGCATGCCCCCAAACAAGGACTCCCTATCCACAGTCTGCTTCAGGCACTGCATGTGGTTCCTACACCCTTCTGAGCTCAACATTACAATTGTCACAGCAAAGTCCTTCAGGGCGATGTAATATAAAGATGACATTCCCATATATCACTCCTAAAATGAAAGTAAACAGGAGGAAATTATTAAACATTGCAATATCACATATGTTGTGTCTAATTTAGAATTCACCATAGACTCAAATCACTGTTTACAAAACTATTGTCTGAGTGCCAGGTACTTTCAGCAAGATTCCCTGCATGCAGGCAAAGCACAATAAGCATGTGTTCTATTTGAATGCCAAACTTGGAGAGGTTACCTTATTAAAAACTCCAGTTCCCTTGTTTATATAAATGCCAGGTGTTTATAAAATATCATAGTTCATAAATATTGTTTCCCTTCATATTATCTTCTCCTCAGCCTGTGTCTTCAACATTGTATCAGGAAAAGTGTGTCAGAACTTGTGAAACCACTTTGAATCCAAGAGTTAAGAGTGTGTATTTAAAAAAATATATCAATGCAGAGACCCCTGAGAATAATGGAGACAAGCCAAAGAAATGGACTTGTATTTTTAGGAAACTCTACAGGTAGTCCAGGAAGAATGAACTTAGTCACCCAAGAAAGTATCACTTGCTGGGAAATGTCTCAGTTGTGACAAAAATCGGTTTGTGGAAAGAGAACAAGAAACTTGACCAATTGGTTGAAATGATAAAGTTCCTGCAGTAAATGCCACATTAGAAGAGATTTAACAGGTAGCAGTTTCCTGGCTGGCTCTAAATTCTTTCTGTTCACTAGAATTGCATTTGGCTGCTTGTAGCTAACATAGGACTATATTGGCTAGAGATTTAATATAGGTATCCTAGCAAAGAGTCTTTCAAAAATCTTGGCTGCTCTTGGTTCCCTATTCTATGACATTCTCTCTCGACTCCACAATCACAAGATGCCTATCTGACACTAGGCATCAAGTGCAAACTTCAGGCAGAGAGAAAAGGTAAGGAGCAAAGGCCAGGAGCCTTTCATGGCGGACTTCGTGCTTACATTTCATTGGCCAGATGACAGTCACGTGATGACTCTTGAGTTGTAAGGGAGTCTGGGGCAGTGTTTTTAATCAGGTACCTCAAATAGATCTGGACTTCTCTTAGTGAGAGTAAAAGGAGAGTGGATTTGGGACAGCCACTAGCAGTGTCTATCTCATCTCCAAAAGGACAAGTCTGTGCTGTTATGGTGGTTGAAAGCAGGGCTCTAAATTGCACTGACTCAGCCAGGTTTCCTCATTCTGAAGGGGAACCATATAACCTCTCTCACAGTTGTTCTTAGGATTAAATCAAATAATCCATGAAAGTGCCAGAAATTAAGAGCCATCATTATTATTATTTACTATTGCTCCTCATCTCCCTCCCTGCCCCTTGGAAACTGCATTTGTCTTTGAAGTAAATTGCCTGATTTGGACACAACCCACTTGTGAACTTGCCTAAGATGATGACAATGCTGGTCCTACCCAGCCTGTTAGTTGTCATTACCTTCATAGAAAAACAATAGAGAATGCTTAGAAGATTTGAATAATTCTGTTTGAAGGAGTCCCAAGGAAAACTTTGAGTTTCTGAAAAATGAATAGAAGTTTGCCCAGCAGAAAAGAGGGAAATCAGAAAAGGCATTCTCAGGAAAGAGAACCAAATATGTGAAAGTATCAAAAAACAGCAGGCCACCTCATGACATCACCTAGTAATGATTACTTCTAGTGGAATTTTCCCAAGGGTCCCAGAGGGATGAGTAGAAGATTAATGGCAATTGTAGTGTCTCCACTACCAAGGATGAATTCTTCGGGAAACATTTGTGCTTGTCAAATGGAGATAAATAGAAATTTGGGGCTTCTTGTTTAGAAATGTTTGGACTCCTTTTTATTCTGCACTTGTTATTCCTGGGCTGGAGTCAGCACTTTCCATTCACTGCACCATGTTTGTAAGTTTCTTTCTTTTTTTTTTTTTTTTTTTGAGACAGAGCCTCAAGCTGTCACCTTGGATAGAGTGCTCTGGCATCACAGCTCACAGCAACCTCCAATTCCTGGGCTCTGCCTCCCAAGTAGCTGGGACTACGGGCACCCGCCACAACGCCCAGCCATTTTTTGGTTGCAGCCGTCATTGTTGTTTGGTGGTCCTGGGCTGGATTCGAACCCGCCAGCTCAGGTGTACGTGGCTGGCGCCTTAGCCCACTGAGCCACAGGCGCCGAGCCTGTTTGTAAGTTTCTAAAGTAGTCTTTCATAGTCTTTATAATCCTCATTTCATATGTGAGTAAACTGGAGGTCAGGCAGGTTAAACAATTGCTCAAGTTCACCCAAGCAAGACCTTTTAAACCTATACCAGTGCTCGTAACAGAGGATCTGTCATCTCTCTAGATAAGCACCTACCTCCTCTATCATCATCTTTGTATTATCTTTGTGTATTATAGGAGATAGCAGCAAAGTTTATCAAGACCTAGAATTTTAGAGCTAGGAAAGCCTAGAGATGTACCAAACAGTACAGTGACTACTCAACACATGTGACTATTGAGCTCTTGAAATAGGGCTATATGGCTAGTGAAACCTACAGTACACACACAGCATTATTCTTATTTCCATATTTTAGATGAGAAAACTGATCAACTTGCCCAAAGTCACTTGGCTAGTAAGGGGTGCAACTGGTTGCTGTCTGTTTGATCCTGATAGCTGCATTCAAAGCCACTACCCCTGAATGCCAGTGCCCTGAGACCCTCTGTGCCAACCCATTCAGGGAGCTGTCTCCTTTTAGTCATCATCTGTATACCCACATGGCACAACTGGGACTGTACTACAAGGCTCAGGAAACTTCGAGGTGGGAGGTTATGAATTAGCCTCCCAGACCAAAGGGAGTGACGTCCATTTGTTAATTTGATTTTGTTTAGATTACTGAATCATGAATCACCCTTAATTGCATTGTTTCAAATGACTAAATAGTCTAAGTATTAACTGACTGCAGAGTGGTTGCCCAGCTTCGGTTTAACTAGGACGTCTTCAGCTTAGGAGTCATTGAAATCAAAACACTATTGGGTTTCTGCTGAGTATTGGGTCATCTACCCACTAAATGACAATCCTGGTACCTGATGGAACTCTGGTGAGGAAACTACTCCTTCTATCCTTGTTGTATGCATGGGAATGGGACCTCTCACTTCATGTGGGGTTGAGAGTTAACATACACAGAATGCCAGAGGACAGACTAATGTGGGCCTTTGCAACACACTCCACCAGCAGTGTTTAGAAACATGGTAAAATGCAGGTAGATGTCCAGATTAAAGGTGTGATTTGCAGAACATTTTCTATGGGGCCTCAGATTCCTTATCTCCCAAATGGGAGTAATACCCTTTATTCCATTGACTATTTGAGCAAAGAAAACCAACCCGCCACCTCCAGCATATGGGGCTGGTGCCCTACTCCTTTGAGCCATAGGCGCTGCCCCCTAGAAATATTTTTTAAAGAGCTAAGAAAACATAAAAGATTGTTGGCTGAATATTTTCTAGCACATTTGTGACTGTCTTTAATCTTCGCACATGGAGTATTTTTATGTTTAATTCCATATCACATTTCCAGCCCTACATTTTAAACTAATAATTGCACGCTATCCCAACAGTCTCGTGAGGAACTGTCAGGTGCTGAGAAAGGCTGTAAACATGGGCTGTATTCCTGGTTAAGTTTCCAGAACACGAAGTTTGAGGGTGAAACACAGGAATGACTCTCCCAGGTGAATGGGCAAGCTTGGCTTAACTTTAACGTGAAGGGATGGTTCACTCCATATCAAACTAACACTTCTCACACTTCAGTGTCTATAAAAGCTACTTGGAGAACTTGTTAAAATACATATTCCTGGGTCTAATTCCTGGAGACTGATTCAGGGGGTTTTGGATGGGGCCCAAGGAAGGGTACTCACAGTTCTAACCCAGTCCTGGTTGGTGATTATCCTTTGTCCCAGGCAACACCAACATATAATCACGGTTACTAGGACCATTCTAACCAGCCCCAGAGCCTTGACCTACCTGGACAGCTGGCTAGCAACTGTGAGGCACTCCCTCATCTCAGGAGTAGCCAAGCCAACTTCCCTCTTTCCATTCATTCTGAGCAACTGCAATGGTTCCATGAGTAATCTCCCTGCCTCAGAACACTCTTATGACCACACATAAATTTACTTAAAAATGTGCAAGGCGTGAACATGTAAGAATCCACTTAACACAAAGACTGACAGATTTCAGAATAATGTCCTTGTACTACAAATGCCCCCACTGCATGATGGATTATGGAGGGCTTAGAACAGAAAGCCTGGGTGGATGTTCACATCTGGGAATGAGAAAGGGAGAAAGGCTCAGTCACTCTATCCTCCTCACAGTCCTTCCAGCGCTCCTTAGGAAAGGGGTGGTGAATGGTGGATCTGTAAAACGAGACCTTTTGACTCCTTCCACATACCAAGCTTCTGAATTAGGCCAGTGTGCTGCAGACACAGGAACATGCTTTAAGGCAGAACATCTGGAAAGGGCAAGAAAAGGACTGGCCCTGTGGCCCAGTGGCCTGCTCCAGCTGTCTCAAAGGAATGAAGACATTCTCTTCGGGAACATGGAAGTAATCTGAATGTGTTTCAAAATGCCCTTAATTTTTAATCTGAATATAAAATATCATTGACAGCACAAAGACCTGTCATTGAGGGATGATGACAATAAAAATTTGTGAGGAGGATGGTAATGAGAAGAAGACATTTGTAGGAAGATACAACCATGGTAGGACATCATCAGGCTCATGGTCAGTGAGTAGGTGGCCATGGGTTGTTTAATCCAACTCAGTACTAATATGCATATCTAATTTCATTCACTCTCTGGATTAGTGCAGTGTTATTCTCTAGACAATGGGGAGCCATGGAAAGCTTCAGAGCAGAGGAGTGTCTTATTCAGAATTGCATTATTAAATGATTGTTATGCAGCAGGGTAGAAGATGGATCAGAAGGAGAAAAACTGGGGGCGAGGAAATTCAATTGAAAGTCTACTGCAATAGTTACTGGGAGCATGACAAAGGCCAGAGTCAGAAACCCTGGGAGAAGGAGGCCTGATATGTATAGCATTAGCCTAATTGAATATGCAAGCAGTAACCTACGTCATCCCTTTTATGACTAAGTATTATTTCTATAGCAATTTAGTATTTTATCAACCTGATACAATGCAATACCAATTTACCTCCTGCCCAAAATATACCCTGAAAACATGGGCTTCTTTGTTTTACCTGTGGCTTAAGGGCAGCCATAGCATGAACAGAGAATGAAGTTTCCAAACTTCTGTGTCTTCATCACCATTAGAGGCCCCTGGTGTGATAACACCAGGGGACCTACTTTTCTCTCTTGCCCATGGGGAGCCAGATGGGACATTTAAGACCAATCCCAACTCCCAGATTCTTGGATTAAAACAGCAATAATGTGCCTGCTGTATCCCAAGATGGGATATGACTTCACCCTTCCGGACTCCCTGGAATCCCCATGGAACTGGACTTGCATCTTGTTTAAGTGGAAAAGTACAACCATGACTAAAAAGGAAAATGTCGGCCAGGGTTACACTGGTGTCAAGGCCCTCAGAAAATGTGGGAGGTCAACACAGTTTTCCCAGAACAGAAGCTTGCTGACCCATCCCCCCAGAGTGAGGGTCCTGCCTTCCTGCCCTGTACAGAGGCAGAATGAGAGTCTGGGACAGAGAAACCCTGCTGGCCTTGAACATGAGAGATGGCTTTCACTGCTACCCCTCCCTCCTGTCAGCTTCCCCTCCCATAGGGCCACCTGCATATCTCCTCCTCCCAGCACCCCTGACCAAGCTCCAGTAAATCTTGCTCTAGACTTTTGGTTGAATTTCCTTGCCCTCAGTTTTTCTCCTTCTAATTCACCTTCTTCCTGCCACACAACAATCATTTAATAATAGAATTCTGATTAAGATGTTCCTCTGTCCTAAAACTTTCCATGGCACACCATTGCATAGAGAACAAAATTCAAATCTTCATGGTTCTTGAGACCCTGTTCCAGCTCCCTCTTCTACATGCTCCCTCTGTCCCTCCAAGGCTCACATATTTTCTTCTTCTGCTTCAACAAATCCAGAGATCTCTCAATGCAACCTGACCTCCCCATCTCTGAGTCTTTGCTTATCCTGGTTCCTACTATGGGGAATACTGCCCCTCGTGCCTTTTGAACCACTATTCAACCTTTAAAGCCAAGGTATGATTCCCTCCTTTTCCCATGCCACCTGTCTTAGTCACTTTGTGTTGTTATAACAGGATACCTGAGACTAGGTAATCTATTTAAAATTTCATTTTTTCACTTATGGTTCTACAGGCTGGAAAGTCCAAGACTGGATAACCCATCCGGTAAGGGCCTGGAGCTGCTTCAACTCAGGTAGCGAAGGAGAAGTAGACACATGCAAAGAGACACACACAAGAAGCTGGGCTCACTTTGTAACAACCTGCTATCACAGAACTAATCTATCCCTAGGAGAACTAACTCAGCCTCCCAAGAAATCCATCTTAACAACCAAATCACCTCTTGAAGGCACCACCTCCCAACACTGCAACATGAGCAATTAAATTTCAATATGAGTTTTGGCAAGGACAAACCACTTCCAAACCAGAGCGTCACCTATTTAGAATTAGTCACTTTGGGGTACTTAACATTTGATCTTCTATTCTATTTAGTTACGTGCCACTTTGGTCTCTCCAATTGACTCTGCGTTCATAAAGAGCCCTGTCTGCATCATTAATTATCTTTAGTTTATAGTCTTTTATATTTTTGAAAAATTACCTATCATTTCTAAATAAAACTTTTTTCTACACAGTCTCATAGAAAGTTTGAGATAGAGGGATTTTATCAACTATCAACTACCAATGAGGGCAAGTATTCTAAGTCTATATCCCCCCCCCCCACCTGTAGCCAAGGCAGACAGTGGTAATCAATCATTGTGCTCTTCCCAATGACTCCTGATGCAACTTTCTAATCCTTCTAATCAAGGCTGCCAAGCAGCAGCCACTTATCAATTAGAGGTAATGTTTATTTGACATCCTTCAATTAATTCTTATGCCTAATTTTCTAAGTTCCTCCCCCTCTTCTTTATGGCTGGTATTGCGCAGAAGCCTTGAGGAAGACTTATACTGTAAAAGTTGAAGTATTTTTGTGTTCTTTTATTATAGAAACATCCAATAACTAGGTAAGGTCAGAATTTGGACAGAAATATTAAATGTTCTTTTATTGGGATGAGCTATCTGGCTTTCCTTTATCAGAAAAAAAAAACCCTGAACTCAAAGTCTAGTTCAGCCAATTATCTGTATTGGTTGAGGCTGAAAGGAGACAATAAGGCTCATATTAAGCTTTATATTCTTGATGATGACCCATAAAAGTCACCAATGTTTTTCAAATGCTAGAGAGTAGGCAGCAGAGAACTCTCTTCCTTGGACATGGAACTGCCAGCTTTCTAACAAAGAAAGAAGTCATATTTAGGAGGATTTTATAAAAAGTGATTATCTTTCCCAAAAGCCTATCTTCATTTGTGAAAAAATCCAGTGATATTAAGGAGCCACTGCTGCCTCCACAGGTGTGTTCACTCCTTCCGCCCCCACCCAGGCTTGGCCATCGGGAAGGCTGGGCACACTCACTGGCCTGCAGCCTCTCAAATTCTCCATGAAGCCAAACTCTTTCAGGTAACATGACACGATGAAGTCCAAGATGAGACATTTCCCCCAAGCAGGGGTTGTAATCACTTCCTTTGGTTAAGGAATATAAGACCCTACAGAATCATTTCCCTTTGCTTCAGTGAACTAAACAACAATGAACTCAACCTGCAGGGAATCACATTTTGACTGTATTTTGTGGATAAACTCTCACATTCATATTTATTGACAACCAAATGTAGCTATATCCGCTGAAGTTACAGCAACGATTTACCCCACAGAAATGCTGGTCTACAGAGGACTAACATACTTACATCCAATATGTGGGTCATGCAGACTGCACATGACACTCGCACTCAGGATTTCCAGAAAAAGGACAAAACCGTATGCTTTATACAGTGCAAGTGAACAAAATGATAACCCTGTTGAACATCACCTTCCATAGATGTGAACACGTCCTCTGCACACACCCCAGTTGGCCTTCTCCCCCTCATCCCTTCCCTTGTTGACTCCTGCTCATTTCTGAGAGTTACTGCACCTGCTACCATGTCCAAGTCACCTCCTGCCTCTGATGCCAGTGGGTGAGCCCTCTTCATCTCTATACTCCCCCTGATTTCCAAACTCCCCGACATGGGAGTGCTCTTATCACCTTAAAACAGCTGCTGTTCACCTTAAAACAGCATCTGTCCTCCTGATAATTGTAAGTATCACCAATATACAGGTCTGAAAAATTAAGTTCACAAACTCATCCTAGAAAAAATACACATACACCATATTGCTAAACGTCCCTAAGGTCACCTTCCAAGTACTGCCCTTGGCCATCTGGTGACTGTAGTGATATGCAGCAGTGAAATATGCAGCACTTTTCTAAGATGAGTTCTTGAACTTAAGTGCCTGAACTTGTGTTTCTGGGACATTAGAATTGCTCAGTAAATACATATTGGGTAAAGATCACCCAACTATCACTCTGTTCCATTTCCTTGTAAAAGATGAGCAGAGAGCATAGCACAAAGAAAGAAGCACACAAGAAATACTCCTTTACCTGGTGCTTGTAACTTCCCTGAGTAAATCTTATTCTATGTTCCTTGGTCAGAATTGTTCTTTCATTTCATGTCATTTGTGTAGTCTTCCGTCCGTACCAGACTGTGTGTTCCTCAAAGTCAAGGACTGGCTATTTCATTTCACCCACAGCACCCTCTCAAGTGGAATTGCCTTGTTTCTCCTTGCTACAGACCTCTGCATAAGGATCTCGGTTAAAAAAAAATTAAACTTGAATGTTCAATCTTTTGGCTGGATTTGTTGACTACATGGTGCCAAGGAAATGGCTTGATGGTTTTTTAGTTTGGTTTGTCTTTTGTTCTCTGAATTTAGCATCATGTGGAGACAGAGCATAGCCTAAAGGTACACTTAAAATGCTGTCCTGTTTCTGTGCTTACTCAGACAGGCAATAGAAAATGGCATCTTTGATAATTAATGCCCTTACAGAAATCCAGTGCAGGCTAGCAACTGTAAACACTAAGTTATTAGTCAAGAGAGCTGCTTGCAACATGAGCATGGAAATTCCCATGGATCTTCATAGACCATGAAAGAGAAGATTCAAGATGCTCTGGATAATTTTGTTACCACATTCGCTTAATCATTTTACATCTCAGCAGACTGTTCATCACCATCATCCCAATATCTTCTGCTAACTTGACTTCCTCATAATTCATATATAAAACAAAATTAGCATATTGACTGCAACTTGTAAAATAAGTCCACATCTTTGTTTAATTACAGATCCTATATAAACTATTTTAGCATTACAGAAGGTATATAAAGAAGGAATAAAAGGACGATAATTATCCTGTTAAAATCCCAACTAGAAACAAACAACAATTTTTTTAATGTGTGTTTATATCAGGGCAAGAAACTGTATTTAAAACTCAAAGCTGTTTAAGAATAATGCCAATGCAATGCAAAAAGAAAATACAAAATTAGTTGAACATAATACATGAATGGTTGAAATAATGTTTAATTCTTTTCCTTCTGATTTTTTATTTCTCCCTTTGGAAACTGATAAAAGATTTTGTATTTTTTATAATGACCTCCTTTTCAGTTTATTTTCTAAAAGTGAAGAAGTCTTTACATATGTTTGAAAGTATATCCTTAAAACCTTTGGAAGACCTCTCAGAATGAAGAAAACTATGATGAATATCTTACTAAATTGTTTGGGAGGTTTCCACCTTTATATATTTGGGCCTTTTTTCTCTCTTCAACATCAAAACCTAATAATTGTGGCAGGAGGTCAAATATTTTCCAAACTTTGTTTCTGAATATTTTTCTTTACAAAGAGCAAGCATATGAGGGAAAGACATTTACACACCCGTCTATTACAATGGTTACCCCTGGGTTAGGCAGCAGGATCAAGGAGTGGGAGAAGCAAAGGGACAGGGCTCCCACTTCTTTCTCTATTTTGCTTATAAGGAAAATGTACCCATGTGCCACTTGTACAATTTTTATAACTACTTAAAGAAAAGCATTGTATTTAGAGAACAAATATCTATTGGGAGGATTTTAAAATTGTATGGACTCCAAGTTTGAACATTGCATATAGGATTGCAGGGGGGAAGAAGTGGGGGAGGAATTGGTGTTTGCTTAGCTGATAGCATCCACCCTCTAAAGCATTTCTGTACAGAAAAATTGAATGAAAGAATAGGGTAATGTAATCAGAATGAAGAATCTGATATCCAGAATGGAAAGTCTGTACCAGGAAAAGCTTTAGGAATTAACACTTTGATTAGTTATATCAAGATCACATTGAATTCATTTTCCCTAATGCGGGTTTGCTTTAACTTAATATCCTTTTAAAAAAATTCTGTGCATCATGACATCATCAGTCCATGCATCATTTCTTGGAGCTTTAAAATAGAATCTTAAAGTTTACATGTAACAACTAAATTCAAGAGAGTAACTTATTTGAATTTCTGAGTCTCTTAGGGGCTAGGAATGAAATATAATGCTAATTTAATTTAATAATTTGTTCTCTTTCCACCAAAACACACAGTCGTTGCTTGTGAAAGCCTCAATCCCACCTCCCACTCTCAACTTTTGTTTTCCATCGGTTTGAGATGATATTAAAAGCTGATTTGAAAAGCAAAGTCCAGTTGCTTCCCAGATCCTGTTCTCCAAACATTTAGGGCCATGAGATGTTTCCTCACCATGGCATATCTGCCCATCACCTTCTTTTCTAAATACTGGATATGGGAGTTCAATGGGGTGGAGCTTTTTAATTCTTGTAGGTTTAAAACTATACAAAAGGTGAGCTGCTGGTAGAAGTCCTTTGTAAGTGAATGTGTGTGTTGGAGAAAAAGCTGGATCAAATGAGTAGTTTCCTGTTCAGAGCAAGACCTAAGTTTCCTTGCATGAAAGAAAATATAATTGATTCCACTTCCATCAGCACATTAAAAGGAAGGCGGGAAACTCACTTCCTACTGGCCCTGACTGGAAGGATGAAATGGCCCAGGGGAAGTGACCCTTCCTTGAGCCCGGTTGGCCTTGGCTGGCCAGGGAAAGCACACACCTTCACACCCCCTGGCCCCTCCATGTCCCCCTGGAGTCTGTCAGTGTTTGAGTTCTGTCCTTTTTCCACTCTTGGGAGGACACACAATGTCCCTCCAGGTCCTACCGTCTGGGTTTGATTAAATAATTATAAACTCCCAGCAGCAGATCTATCATTTATGTCCCAAAACATGCCAGGACGTGTCTTTTGTGGCCATGCCAGCCAGTCATAAAGCCCTTCTCCTGATTGCAGCCGAGAACCCAGTGGTCGATGTTTGTGCTGGTTCCTGGATTCCGGCGATAGTTTGTTGCCCAGCAGTTTGCTGCTGGTGCCAACATCACTGCAGAACCTCATAATAAATCCTTTCTATATTTATTCAGTCCACTGCTCTGATACTGAAATTGCCTTTCAGGATCAGAGGCTCCCATTTTGCACTTCTAACTCCGGGCGATTATACATGCTAATAAAAGGGCCATGGCAGCGTGTTGTCTTTGAGCGCAGCAGCGTCGGGGACGCTGGCTGACCCGGGAAGGTGGAAACTAGAAGTGGGTGAGAGCTGACCTTTTATCCTACACAAAGGAAGCACGGAGGTGATCTCTTTAATCCATTTGGTTAAAATGTTTAAAATTTTCCACTTCCTCCACAGCTAAAGCCCAAAATAAAGTTGTCAAAATAAAGCAGTAATATTTCATAGTAATATGCTATCCCTTTCAAAAGCTCAAGGGGAGGGAGTGGTGAGGGACACCATCTAACTGAGTTCAAGGAACATTTAAAGAGATGTTTTTGGTTCTTGCCTTAATTGAGCCACAAATAATTTCGAAATTGCCCCAATTTAAAGCGTAGAATATCAACCATAACTTAGAAAAGAACCAAAATACCTGAATGGAAAGTGTTTTTCCTTACTCTTTGTGTTCATGAATAATCTTGTCAACAATAATAATATGCATGGCCAGAATGACCTTCCGCTATGATAACATAAGAAGACGCTTCTAGAAATTATGATGTATAAAAATTTAGCAATAAAACACACACTGTGTGTGTTTTCTCTTTGGAAAGAGAAAATTGTGTCCAGGAAAACATAAGTATATGTGCTTATAAGTGTTTTCATTTTTGAAACATGATCACAGTCACTCACTTTTTGAAAGGAATACAATGAAATGAGATAACAAGGCTTAGTGAAAATAAATGATGTGAACTGGTGAAAGAGTGCTACAATCACAAAATTAAATCCATCAGTCACTTATTTTTCATCACTGCTTTCATATGCATTTACATTTCCTGAAATGCTATGGAGTTGTTGCGTGGATGAAATGTGAATCTTGAAAGAAGAGTTACTTTTACAAAGGTAGAATCCATTGAGGGATGAGTGCTTTGTTTTTACTGCTTCCTTTAAAAGGATCATTAAAATGTTTCCACTTCATACAAAAATTTCAATATCATTACAGGAAAGGCTTCAGATATCAGATATCACATTTCATTTTTACAAGAATGGTTTTTAAAAGAATAAATATTAAAGATACTTAGAATGTATGCAGTTTGTCATTTTTCAAAATCAAAAAAATCCTATTTTCAAAAATATAAATTGAGTTATTGTTGCTTAGTTTTTAAGAATTGAGAAATAATTTATTTCAGTTATGTAAATCCTGGTGACATCATATTCACCCCAATGCTACTCAAATAGTATTTTAATATTTTTGAAAAGGATGTCAGTTATTCTTTTAAATAAACTTATATTCAAAATAAATTATTTCTAACTACATCAATTTAAAATTATACTACTAATGAGGCAAACTCAAGTTGGAGAAAAATTGATATTAAAGACATTCCAATTCCAAATGTATAATAATATATAATGAAGGTTCTTTGGGTAAATGTTGCTGAAAAAAATGATTAAGAAAAAGAAAAACCTCAAAAGGCTTTTTAGGTAAAGTTAAGAAGACAGAAAAACACAGTCCAGGCACAGTGGCTCATGCCTCCAATCTTTGCACTTTTGAAAGACTGAGTTGGGAGGATCTATTGAGCCCAGGAGTTCAGAGACTGGCCAGGAAAATACAGAAACCTTGTCTCTATTGAAAAAAAAAAATAGCCACATATGTATGATGGTGTGACCTCTTAGTCCCAGCTACTTGGGAAGAGACAGGAGGATCGCTTGAACCCAGCAGTTGGAGGTATGATGACACCACTACACTCCAGTCCTCCAGCCCTGGAATCAGAGTGAGGCCTTGTCTCAAAAAAATAAAACCAAAACAAACAAACATCCAGTATTTGCTATACACTGGGTGCCATGTTCTCCCTTTATATAGGGACTATTTAGCTTTGTATATATAAAAAAGAAAGCAATTCTTAAAAGACAATAAATATTTCAAATGTAGAACTTTTAGCTATTTGTGGGAAAAGCTGTTTTTTTAAGTTCTTTTGACTAATGAGCGCTTCAACAGAAATGCAGCCATGTGCAGGACTGGTTTCAGTCAAGAATTTTAAATCTGCCAACATCAGAAAAGTCATCGGCAACTGGCCACTAGGGGGCCTCCCTGTTGATCCATTCTTACACGTAACAGGGACTCTAATTAATAAGCTGCAAGGATTTCCTCCCGTATTTTCTGTCATACACATAGAAATACTTGTTCAGGAAGTGACAAAAATCCTATCGTCTGGTTATTCAGATAATATCAAAGTATGGATTAATTTATTTCTTCTTCACTGAACAGACCCTTTTTATTTTTAAAATCAAGTGCTATTATTTTGGGGTTTGTCTTTTAGTTCAGAAAATATTTGTTTTATCTGCTGTTTCCAATTCTTCTGTTGTTTTATTGACTTGCCTCAGAGATTGAAATAAAGAACTTAATTTCAATCCAAGCAGTGCATTGATTCAGTTTCGAAGAAAAACCTGAGTGCATTTACTCAGATTAATGGAAGCGGGTAGGTATGCTTGTTTATTTCCTTTGATAACTCTCTAAACTGCAGCGAGAGCCAGTGCTGTGGTGCAGTGTTCATCTGGCAAAGTTTGTTGAGTATTTGCTATAGCTTGGGGCCCAGCTTGGTGATGGGTTACACCTGGAAACTAACTTGGCTTGGGAGCCCTCACAGAGAGGGCAAGAGAACAGCTGAATCAGGTGAGAGTAAGTAGAATCCTGGATGGTCTGAGGGAGGAAGCCTCAGGGGAGTGGGCATCCGGCAGGGGGGACATGGGATCTATAATCGGAGACCTAGGGTCAGGTCTTGCTTCCTTTGCTCACCAGCTGAGTATAAACTTGGGGAGTCCATGGACACGCTCGGACTCTGCTGTCTTGCCAAAAGCGTTAATAGTGCTGACTCCATCTCCTGCTACACTCCATTCATCTCCCTCCTCAGCTTTTTGGAGGATCAGATGAAGTAAGTTAATTAACTTTGCTTTGTAAAGGGACATTCAAATATTGTTGTGTGATTGCTCCAAACAGCTATTTTTATTGGGTGAATTTTCAGCCAGAAGGTTTTGGTATACAGGAGGCCTATTGATCCAAGCTTAAAAATATCTAGTGCTTTGCTAGTACACAAATGTTCCAACATGTGAAGGTAATATTTTCACAAAACAGCAAGTTTTTTGTAAATAGATATTAGTTAAATTATGAGTATTTTCATTTTTTTCCCTTGTACTTTCTGATTTCTCCAATAACCCTGAAATGTTTTACAATAAAATATATCAATTAAATAAATCATAAAGGAAAAGGATATTGAAAAGCTGGATGGAAAAATTCCATTTCCAATCAAGAAGAAATTTTCCTGTGTAAACATTTGGTTAAAATTTCACATGGGGAGGCTTTCACTGAAACCTTTAGATAATTTTCAAATCCCCGTTAGTATAAAAAAAACCATTAGTATCAAATTTTTAAATAATTTAATTTTCCTTTTATAACCTCAATATCTCTTCTACTTGTCTATTCATTCCAGAACAGAAATTTATAAAAATAACAAATGTTATTTTTCAATGTAAATATATACCTATTTATCAACTTCCATGTTTAAATGTGTTCCTTTAAGATTTATTTTGAAAATGGATAGCTCCCCCAAATAGCTCTGCTTCTGCATTTGCTGCATATTAGGGTGACTTCTGCCCATTGATACCACCTTCCAGAGTACAAATCAACAACACAATGCATTTGAAAATTGCTCCCAAAGTTATCCTGTCTACACTGCTCTCATTTTGTTGTAAGAGGCATTTCATGCACTCCAACTTGCTTTCATAAAGCATGCGACTTTGACCTATCTACTTCTTTTCTCTGAGTTCTCTTTGGTGACTTGAAATTTGTTAGAATTTTTTTTATCTGCTTATTTTTAAGAACACAAGTACAAAATTAGTAAATTTTGGTTGTTAAAAACACAAAGGTCAAGTAAAGTTTAACAACTCCCCCCCACCATTGCAGTCCTCTTCCTAGAAGCTACCATGGAGGTCAGCTGGGTGCACAGCTGACCTCCATGGTCAATATCCTTCTGTTGTTGCTACAGCTTTTCCATGTATTTGCATTAAGACAAATAGTCTTGCCCAAAGACCAATAGTTTGGGGTGGGGGGCTTTCTCTTTTAGCCAACATAATTGTGTCATATTGTAAGTCTTCTTTCCAACTTCTTTTTCCTCAAGATCTCTTAGATATCTATCTGTGTCAGGGCACATAGATCTACATCATTTTAAAATATTCTTCTGTTTCAGAGACATAATCCTGCCCTTTTGGGGTACCTAAGCTTCATAAGGAACTTAATGATTAAGTGATCAGAACATAATTTTATTAGTTCAGAATATGTTGGACCCTGTTTTATGCCTGGCAGTGTGGCTCTTGAGAGGAATGAGTTATTATCCCTGTCCTTGGGGAAAATGTCAGATATTTCTTAATAGGTGGAAGGAGGTAATATACCCCAAGACATTAACTCTTCTGCTGCATCATACATTTAATATTTGAGAAATAAGCTATTCTACTTCAGGAGCAAAATAGTTTAAACTTATTAGCCATCAGAGATCTAGAAGGTGGAAGCAACCATAGAAGACAGATTTGTCTACCTTCTACATTTAGACACTTAACTCAGGATGGAAAATTGGAGTCTCGGGGTAAATGATTACCCAGTTGAAACTATGTACATGCCCCCAATAAGTCTAATATGTTTCCACAGAATTTTTATTTAGTGCTGCCATTTCTTTTCTCTGCTATGTAGAACTCCTCAAGGAAACTAAAATCAGCCCGTGAGGAACAGGCAGCCTTCCCTGTTCAGTA
>CAUYON010141636.1:0-36843 GCA_963573935.1 Arctocebus calabarensis
AAATCGATCATATCTTAGGTCACAAATCTAACCTTAGAAAATTTAAAAGAATAGAAATTATTCCTTGCATCTTTCAGACCATCATGGAACAAAAGTTGAACTCAATAACAACAAGAATCTGCATACTCAAACAAAAACATGGAAGCTAAACAACCTCATGCTGAAGGACAGATGGGTCATTGACGAGGATTAAGCAGGAAATTTCCAAATTTTTGGAATAAAATGACAATGAAGATACGAATATCAGAACCTCTAGGATACTGCAAAGGTAGTCCTTAGAGAGAAATCTATAGCACTACAAGCATTCCTCAAGAGAACAGAAAGAGAGGAAGTTAACATCTTAATGGGACATCTTAAACAACTGGAAAAAGAAGAACATTCCAATCCCAAACCCAGCAGAAGAAAAGAAATAACCAAAATTTGAGCAGAATTAAATGAAATTGAAAGTAAAAGAATTATACAACAGATCAATAAATCAAAAAGTTGGTTTTTTGAAAAGGTCAATAAAAGAGATAAACCTTTGGCTAACCTAACCAGGAAAAAAAGAGTAAAATCTCCAATCTCATCAATCAGAAATGGTAAAGATGAAATAACAACAGACACCTCAGAAATTCAAAAAATCCTTAACAAATATTACATGAAACTTTATTCTCAGAAATATGAAAATCTGAAGGAAATTGACCAATACTTGGAAGCATGCCACCTTCCAAGACTTAGCCAGAAAGAAGTGGAAATGTTGAACCTGCCTATATCAAGTTCTGAAATAGCATCTACTATACAAAATCTCCCTAAAAAGAAAAGCCCTGGACCAGATGGCTTCATGACAGAATTCTACCAAACCTTTAAAGAATAACTAGTACCTATATTCCTCAACCTTTTCCAAAATACAGAAAAAGAAGGAATACTACCCAACACATTCTATGAAACAAACATCACCTTGATCCCTAAACCAGGAAAAGACCCAACAAGAAAAGAAAATTATAGACCAATATCACTAATGAATATTGATGCAAAAATATTCAATAAGATGCTAGCAAACAGAATCCAGCAAAACATCAAACAAATTATACACCATGACCAAGTGGGCTTTATTCCAGATCTCAAGGCTGGTTCAATACACGTAAATCTGTAAATGTAATCCAGCACATACACAAATTAAAAAATAAAAACCGTATGATTCTCTCAATTGACGCAGAAAAAAACGTTTGATAATATCCAGCATCCCTTCATGATCAGAACACTAAAGAAAACTGGTATTGAAGGGGCTTTTCTTAAACCGATAGAGCCACAGCCAATATTGTATTGAATGGAGTTGAATTGAAACCATTCCCACTTAGATCAGGAACCAGGCAAGGTTGCCCATTGTCTCCATTGTTCTTTATAATGGTAATGGAAGTTTTAGGCATTGCAATTAGAGAAGAAAAGGCAATCAAGGGTATCCACATAGGGTCAGAAGAGATTAAACCTTCACTCTTCACAGATGATATAATTGTATATATGGAAAACACCATGGATTCTACTACAAAACTCTTAGAAGTAATCAAGGAATACAGCAGTATATCAGGCTACAAAATCAACACTCAGTAGCCTTTATATACACCAACAACAACCAAGCTGAAAAAACAGTCAAAGATTCTATTCCTTTCACAGTAGTGCCAAAGAAGATAAAATATTTGGGAGTCTACCTAACAAAGGATGTGAAAAATCTCTATAAAGAGAACTATGAAACTCTAAGAAAAGAAATCACTGAACATGTCAACAAATGGAAATACATACCATGCTCATGGCTGGAAAGAATCAACATTGTTAAAATATCCTTACTACCCAAAGCAATATACAATTTTAATGCAATTCCTATTAAAGCTCCATTGTCATATTTTTAAAATCTCAAAAAAATGATACTTTGTTTTATATGAAACCACAAAAAACCTCGAATAGCTAAGACATTGCTCAGAAATAAAAACAAAGCAGGAGGAATCATGCTACCAGACCTGAGACTGTACTATAAATCAATAGTGATCAAAACAGCATGGTACTGGCACAAAAACAGAGAGGTAGATATTTGGAACAGAATGGAGAACCAAGAGATGAATCCAACTACTTACTGCTATTTGATCTTCGACAAGCCAATTAATAACATTCAGTGGGGAAAAGACTCCCTATTTAACAAATGGTGCTGGGAGACCTGGCTGGTGACCTGTAGAAGACTGAAATTGAACCCATACCTTTCACCACTAACGAAGATAGACTCACACTGGATGAAAGATTTAAACTTAAGATGTGAAACTATAAAAATACTAGAAGAAAGTGCAGAGAAAACTCTTGAAAGAATTGGCCTGGGTGAATAATTTATGAGGAGGACTCCCCAGGCAATTGAAGTAGTATCAAAAATACACTACTGGGACCTGATGAAACTAAAAAGCTTCTGCACAGTCAAAAACACAGTAAGTATAGCAAGCAGACAGCCCTCAGAATGGGAGAAAATATTTGCAGGTTATGCCTCTAACAAAGGTTTAATAACCAGAATTCACAGAGAACTCAAACATATTAGCAAAAAAGGAGCAAGCGATCCCATCTCAGATTGGGCAAAGGATCTGAAGAGAAACTTCTCTAAAGAAGACAGGTGCACAGCCTTCAGATACATGAAAAAATGCTCACTATCCTTAACCATCAGAGAAATGCAAATCAAAACTACCTTGAGATATCATCTCACTCCAGTAAGATTAGCCTACATAACAAAATCCCAAAACCACAGATGTTGGCGTCGATGTGGAGAAAAGGGAAAACTTCTACATTGCTGGTGGGAATGCAAACTAATACGTTCCTTTTGGAAAGACATTTGAAGAATACTCAGAGATCTAAAAATAGACTTGCCATTTGATCCTATAATTCCTTCACTAGGTATGAACCCAGAAGACCAAAAATCACATTACAACAAAGATATCTGTACCAGATTGTTCACTGCAGCCTAATTCATAATTGCTAAGAAGCTCAAGTGCCCATCGATCCACAAATGGATTAATAAACTGTGGTACACGTATACCATGGAATATTACACAGCCTTAAAGAAAGATGGTGACTTTACCTCTTTCATATTTACATGAATGGAGCTGGAATACATTCTTCTTAGCAAAGTATCTCAAGAATGGAAGAAAAAGTATCCAAAGTATACAGCCATACTATGAACCTAATTTATAGCTTTCATATGAAGATGATAACCCAATTATAGCACAAGAAGAAGGGAAAAGGGGTAAGGAAGGGGTGGGGGACGGTGGGTGGAGAGAGGGTAAATGGTGGGATCACATTTACGGTGCATCTTAGAAGGGACAGGTGAAACCTACTAAATGCAGAACACAAGTGTTTTCACACAATAAACGAGAAAATCCCATGAAGGTTATGTTGAACAGTTAGATGAAAATATTTCAGATTGTATATGAAGCCCGCACACTGTACCCCATGACTGTACTAATGTACATAGCTATGATTTAATAAAAAATAAAAATTAATAAACAAAAAAATCTTTACATAAACATAAAGATAGCCACTCTAAGCCAATCTAGTAAGATAAATCGTAAACTGTTTAAAATGTATCAGAGCTAGGTATGATTTATTCCAGGAACGCAAGAGTCGTTTAGCATTTAAAACTTAATCAACATAATCTATGATGATGTAAGTGAAAGAATAAAAATAATATGACATCTTAATATATTTGATAAAAATATATTTGATAAAATTGAACAAAGGATACAGGTGAAAGTTACAAAATGCAGAATACAAATGTCTTAATACAGTGATTAAGAAAATGCCATGAAGACTATGATAAACAGTTTGATGAAAATATTTTAGATTGTATATGATGTCAGCACACTGTGCCCCATGATTTGCACTAATGTACACAGCTATGAGTTAATAAAAATTTAAAATAAAATGAAATAAAATACTAAAAAAAGAAAAACTATAATGTTTTTTATTAATAAAGCTTGGTGTTTAATTTCAGCTCAGATTAAATTTAAATACAATGTCATATTGTCTTCTTTGATTCATTAATGAATTTAATTATTCATACATCAAAGATTTACTGTGTGCCTGCAATGTGTCCGACTCTAAGCTGAGTGTGGAATATACAGAAAAGAAATAACTCATGCCTTTTCTTGCACTTTACAAAGCTCAGAGTCTAATCATGGCCTTTATGTTGAGTCAATAACCTCTAAGGGACTCACTGACTGAGATAACATTCATCTTCTTAATTCCTCTTACAGTTTCCCCTAATATACCATAGATCACACTCCTTTTATATAGCAAAGACAATGTAGAAAATATTTGTCCATAATCCTTTCACCTTCCCTCTTTCTAAGTTCCAGCACAGGGGTTGGCAAATGTTTTGTGTCCAGGGCCAGGTAGTAAATATTTCAGGTTTTGTGGGCTAAGAGCCTAGGACATTATGGAGCTACTTATATAAGCATTCAAAATGTGAAAACTTTCTTAGCTTATAAGCCATATGACAGCAGGGCCAAATTTGACCCATAATTTTCCAACCCATGCTCTAATAGAAACATCTGAGGTGAGGTAGGGGAGAGCAACAATGTTGTTCTTCCTATCATAAGGTACAACAGTGGGCAAAATAGGCATGGTTCTTGCCTTCACAGAGTTTACAGACTAGGCACATACCCAGATCATAAAGAAGGTTCTTATGATTAGCAGTAGCTCTAGTTTCTTGAGGATACATTTTTATCCTATTTCCCTGGAAAGTAACAAAAACAGCCGGTCTTTGAAAGCTTCTCTTAAACTTACTCCATTACACTGAAGTGAACTGTTTTAATATCTTTATCCCCACTAAGTAAAAACCTTTGATGAGCCAACAAGCCTGTTTCATTTATTTTTATATTCTTAGTGCCCAGCCCTTCCTGCCCCCTGTACATTTTATGCACTCAATACTTACTTGTCAGGTGGATGGAACTAAACTGCTTTTATCTGGGTGCCTTTTTAGGTGGCCACTTGTCATTTTGCTAGATTTAACTATGTTCGAAGAAAGACTCTGAATTCAAAGGCTTCACTTTTGAGAATGGAAGGGGGTATATTTTCAGTGTAGTTGACATCATCATAAGGTCTAAAAAAAAATTTGTGACATCCTATATTTTCAGCTGGGGTTTGTAGCAAATTATTCTTTTCTTTTTCTTCAAGAAAAACTCTACCTAACCACAATTTTCTTGTTGGTTTCACCAGGGGGCTGTTTGCACACATTTGTTGCGAAATCGATCTTAATGTCTTAACATCTTTTTTTGTTTCTGTATTATTTCATAAAGGGCAGAGAGGGCTTTTTCTTATGTTTACTGTTTTGTGTCCTGTAGGTAAAACTGAATACTCAGATAATAACTATTTAAAAGCCCACTGGATGGCTGAAATTGACATTTGTCCTCTATTTGAGCAGATGTGAAGCTAAATGTTGTGTCCTTGTCACCATGAAATATGCAAATGTTTTTATAAATGTACCCAGCACAAAAGGTATGCACAAAATGTTCATTACAGAACATTTGAAAATATTAGAAAGTGGAGCATAAGAGGGTATAGATCACGTATGTATGCATCACCTAAATATCTGTATTATAATATTTTAATGGAATTTAAGCTCTATGTATCTTAGAATCTTCATCTATAAGTGGAGTTAATAATAGTCCCTTATTAACAGTGTTATGATGGTTCTTATAGTTCTATGATTAGTCTTAAAAGAATTAATACATGTATAATGCCTTAAATGATTCTCACACGGAGCACCTGCTCAATAAATGTTTGACAAAGTGTTTATCATATTGAATATCACGTTTCAGGGTCTTGACTTGTTTTCTTATCATTATATCTGATGGGGGCCTAATGTGGCACTCCACAAACCTCAGCCTTCTCCTCCTCCCTTCCTCAAATCAAGGACATAAGGGACCTAGTAACCTTCACACTTGCAATTTGTGCCAAAAGACCCTAACCCACCAAAGCCCTCAGGCAAGATGTGGAATTTGCTCATCCCCTTTTGTATGCCCCCCATACAAAAGGGAGCATCTAATTGCCCCAGGTGAAGATGCCATATTTGTCCTGCCCAGGTGGGTCACCATCCCCTTTTAATAAATGTGGCTTGAACTTTCCACTTCCACTCCCATGTCTGGATGCCACCAATCCACCTTTCATATGGTGCCAAAGACCCAGAACTGATGGCTGAGTGGGCTGCTGGCTGGCAGTCCAGCCACATCTTGCTGCTAGTCTCCCTAGCTACCCCAGTTTTCTTGCAACCTGGTCCTCGTTATGCCTACACCTGACTCCATTGACCCACCTGTTGGGGAATTCTAGAGAATTTCTCAGCGAGTTCCATTTAAGCATGAGTAGATCCCTACACACATTCAAACAGAAGTTCCCTTGGCTTGCTTCTTGGCTCGCTCTCTGCCTCTATGCCTTCAAATTACCCTCACATCTTCGGGCCTAACCAGGGGGTTTTCAGTCCCAGCACTGCCCTCTTCTGAGGCCCTTGGGACCTCAACCGTCTCAGAAAAAAATAGGAACCCCTTATTTTTCTCAGAGTTTTCCTTCAATTTTTTGCTCATCTATACCCTGGGTTTTGGGAATCAAAGGACAACTTGTTTTCTACTCAGGTAAGGGAAAGACATCTGAGACATGGGAGCTGGCCCTTCAACTTCAATGCAAATTGTAATATAGGACCTTTAATTTCAATGTCATAAAAGACTGAAATAATTTCCTTAAAAAATAGCAGATGGAATGTAATCCCCTATCTTCACCCCTTTCTTTCCCTCTGCTCTTGCCACTCCCCATGCAAATAATGTTTAATATTTTCCCCTTTAACTTCTCTAATCTTCTTCCCTATCTTCCCTCCTGCATGAATTCCTTGAGCTCCTACTTCTTCCCTACCTCCTAACCCACCCCCAGAGCTTACAGGTCCTCCTCGCCTCCCCACAATCTCTTCATGCTCCTGATATCACAGACTTCTCTTGGCTTCCTCTCTTGTCCAACAGCCACGTGCCCCTACCCTCAGCACAAGCAGAGCTGCAGACACAAGATGTGAAACCATGGGGTTGCAGATATAGCAGAGACTGTAGCAGTGATGCAAGAAGCCTTGCATGCTCCCTAGACCACAGTTGACATGGGCAAAGGCTCAGTGGCCTGGGGCAGGACAGGGCAAGATAGATGGGAAAGCCTTGGCACTCACAGGCCTGGCCGCCATCCTGCCACCATGCCCTGCTTCAGCCTGGCTTCCCTCCACCAGTTGACTGGTGAAAAAAGTCATACCTCACTACACTGTCTTACCTATGTACCAACTCTCCCTAGAATACTTTAAAGGTCAAAAGACATAATCAATCTCTCAAATCCAAGATAAAAATCCAGAAAAAATCTTTTTTCTGTCTAAAGTCTTTTTGTTTCTTCATTAACTCAAATCTTCATACCAGGAAGGGACCAACTATCTTAACAATTGCCTCCCCTCACAATTGACCCAGATATTCAATATAAATTCCAAAAACTTAAAAAGGGTTTCAAACTCACACTGGAACTTTTAGACCTAGCCATCATAGTCTTTCAATAACTGAAATGGACAGAAAACAGAGAAAAAGAGAAAACAGACTGACAACAGCCCTGAAAGCAGAAATGTTTTTGATAGTGTCTACCAATTTAAAACTTCTCCAGAGATAGCTACTCAAAAAGCCCAAGCAAGAAGCCCACACCCTTTTACAGAACAAAGTCCTACCCCCCACAATGACTCTGGGACCCTAAAATAAAATTCCCCAAGAAGTATCTTTAACTAGAACCTTGGAACCATGTTCTTTCAGCAAAAGGGAAAGGCACTAAAATGAAAAGTATAATCTCCTTAGAACCAGAGATTAGCTTTGCCTTCTGGAACCAATGGTCCCCTAAATCAACATCTTCCATATCCATAGAATCAAGGAAATAGCTTCCATCTGACTGACATGTCTAAGTGAATATGGGTTCAACTTTTTCACACCAGGATGGCCTTAAGTAACTTACTCCCTAACACGGGTAAGCAAATTAATTCTAATAAATACTGGAGTGACATCCTTTACCCTTTCTAAATTTTAAAGGCCACTTTTTCTCTCTCCTATCATTGTGCCACATGATTGCACTAATGTACACATTTATGATTTAATAAAATTATAAAACAACCAATATAGCATAACAAAAAAAATACAGTGCCCCTTTATGTATTTCACAGTTTATAAGTTCTCTGGGGGATAGTTACCTTGCTCATCCTTTTATTACTTTCCAGTTATCCTCCCCCCAACTATCTTAGAGGCTTAGATCTAATCACAGCAGAGGGAAGGAGCCTTTCCAACTGTTTACAGGAGACCTGCTGTTTCTACACCATCATGTCTGATCTGGTCTGAGAGAGCATCAGTTGGCTCCAAGGACAAGCTGCCTTCCTGGGGTTTCAAAATGAGGGATCCTGGTTTGACAGCCTGTGGTGATGCTGGATCTTGCCCCTCTTGGACCTCCTCGTTGCAATCCTCCTGTTATTAACCATTGCCCCTTGTGTCATTCAATTCCTGTCCTTATTTGTTTCAGATAGGGTAAAAAAGGTGTCAAAGTTGCCACCCAATTTCTATTACTCCCCAAGTCCTCTCCCAATGAAACCCAAACTTGCACAGTATTGCCAACACCTGACTCATCCTACTGAAGACAGCTACGACCCTATTCATCCAGAAGAAGTTTCAGAAGACTGATCATCATCCCCATCACCCCTTTTAACAAGGGTCAGGACTGTTGCTGACCTAACATGGCCCCCACTCCTCTTTGTCCTCTACTCCCCAAACCAAGGATACAAAGGACTTAGTTGGCTCCACAACCGAAATTCATGCCAAAGGACCCTAACATCTGGAAAAGCTGTGGAATTTGTCCTCCTCCTGTGGCCCCATATCAAAAGTGTTTCTAATTGCCTTCGGGCAAGGACAGCATCTTTGCCCTGCCAAGATGGGTTGTCATCCCCTTTCCATAAACTTGGCCTGAACCTCTTCTTTCCCTCCAGGTCTGTCTCTGGGTATCACCATTCCACTTTTCAATATCACAGAATTCCTATATAACTAAAATATTTTAGTTAACTAAATCATTGTCCAATGCTTTCAACATATTATTGCAATTAATAACAGTGCAGGATATTGTATATAAAATATATCCACATTCTAGCACATTTTATAACATGAACTAAAATCATTCTTCAAATTCCATGTATAGTAAAATTATTTGAAACTTTTGCTGATCCTGTTTAACCACAGTTGCCAGAATATCCAAGAAAAGTTTGTTCATAAAATATTTACAGATAACAGCTATGTTTCAATCATATCAAAGTGACTCTAGGACTACTTATGAAGACAATATGCTTTGAAATTGTCCACTGAAGTCTTCAGTTTTGCTAAGTTCTAAATAGGTAATTAAGTATTTGAATATTTATGGAACTGAATCTAAATATTCAGTTCTAAAATCGTCCATCACACGTTCCATAATATTCTTACATTTTATTGAACCTCAAAAGGCTGGAGATTACTGTTTATTACTTGTTAACTTTCAGAATGGTGATATTTTAAAAAAGTGAATGTAGTGTTTTCCCACACTCTCCCACTCACTTTTCCATTTTAGGAACAACTAAATAATGAATAAAATAAAGCCAGTGGAGGAGAATTACTCAGGAATATTATGTCAATGAATGCAAAATATAATGAACAATTATAGTAACTACCTAGATGAGAGCCACATAAATGAAGAAATGTAAGCAATGACATCAACTTCATAGGCAATAAATTATCAATAACTCAAAGTGTCAAGTTTCATAGGAAATGCAAATAGAAAAAATATATATATACACAAGAAAACAAATCCAACTTGGTTAAGGAGTTAAGGAAATGTGATATTTAACAAAAATGAGATGCAAAGTGTTGTATAAAGTAAAAATAAATAAAATTGTAAATCCCAATTCCAGAGAATCTATGAGAAAAACAATTCCTGTTTATGATTAGCATATCCCTTTCAGTGAATAATTTGGTGATGCTATCAAGATAGATAACATAATCATGCCCTTTGTCCCATCAACTCCACACATGGAAATTAGCAAATGACTAATGAAAACAATAAGGTTATAAAAGCTTGCCTTATTGAAATGTCCATAGTCACCTTCTTTATTATGGTCAAAAAGTCTATAAAATATTTAAATGCTTAGCCAAAGAATTTTTCTGTATATTGTGAGTATTATATTTATACAACATAATGCTAAGCAACTATCATAAATAATACATCAGAGGATGATGTAAAAGTTTGGAAAATAAATTGAAGTTAGTATTTTATGAGGTATAATAGAACACAAAATTGGATTAAAGTAGACCCTTTTTATTTTTGAGGATCCAGGTCTAAAATTTGAAATATTCCACCTTACAAAGTCTTTATAGAAAATAATTTTCCCCTTAAAATGCACTAAAGAATACCTAAAACATATAACCAAAAATTAAATACTATTTTTTAAAATTTGTATGAATTATTACTGGAGTGTTTGATGAGAAGTTTCATGAATTTCTTTTCCTTATTCCAACACTGAGAATTTAATAGACCTGCTCATGGCACAAGTTTAAATTGCCACTAAATTCCACACATCATCATTATTTATTAATTTGTTTGTTTGTTTGTTTGAGACAGAGTCTCACTATCTCACCCTCAGTAGAGTGCCGTGGCATGCAGCACATAGCAACCTCACACTCTTGGGCTTAAGCAATTCTGTTACCTTAGCCTCCCAAGTAGCTGGGACTATAAGCACCCACCACAACGCCTGGCAATTTTTGTAGTTGCTGTTGTTGTTGTTGTTCTTGCTGTTTAGCAGACCCAGGCTGGGTTTGAACCCGCCAACCCCAGTGTTATGTGGCCAGCACCCTAACCACTGACCTATGGGAGTTGAGCCATCATCATTTATTTTCCTCAAAACCTCTATTTTCAGTCTGAGGAACATGACTTAATTAAATTCCTCATTTCTATTACCAGCTCTAGCATTTGATTTTATTTTAGAGCCTTTTCTTCACAGACAAATCTCATTTTCATCACTTTTTTAGAGTTACTGTATAAGTAACAACTGTAAGTAGGGAACCAGCAGGCTGAATGGAGAGACTGGGCATCAACCCAGGCTCATTCACTGACTATGTGGCTTGTTTTAGTAGATCAGCCTCAGGGTGAGTATGCTTCAGATGCATGCCTCCCAACAAAGTACCTTACACTACATGGAATGTACCAAACTTTTGCCATTCCTAAGATATCCAAATCACCTTTTTAATCTACGAATTTTCTTTATATATACTGCTCCCTCTGCTGGGCTATTCTCATCCTCATCCTTCACATCCAATTGCTAATCACAACTAAGTCAAAGTTCAAATATGACTTTATGAAACATTCTGACACCTCCAGGAATAGCTGGCTAATCCTAGTATCATCCCCATGATATTGGATGTAAAGTCAGTCAAGTCCCGAATTATGCTTGCTTGTGGGAGTGTTTAATGGTATTAACTATGAAATGTCATGACAGAGTAAAAGCAGAAATATATTTTCAGTTTCAATTGAAGTTAAAGGAAATTCCTCATGTAAGCAAACAATATCATAGTGTATGATAAGTGTTAAAATAATCAATGTATTGTACATGCCCAGAAGAGATTATCACACAAACTACATGTTAGATGTTAGACAACAAAATGTTAGATGACCCTTTCTATGATTGTAGCTTTCAGAGAAATGAATGTCGAATCTGCAGCACACTCAGCTCAGGGATGTGGAGAGTCATGGCATTATGTAGTCATCCCCAGAGTTAGTAAGCAAAGGTTAAGAGCTCTCTAAGATCAGTAATTGAGGCAGTCTAAATAAAATGTGAATATTTTAGTACAAACTCTGTCTCATGGGACCAGAGAATTAATTCAGACAGGATGAGAACTGTTCCTCTCACTATGCTGGAAACTGAAATCAAAGCCCTCTGAAGCCCTTGCAGAGTTGATTATGGATATTTATGTAGACTAAGGTACATGAGATTCTCATTCCACAGTGTAGGCACAGTCATTCTCAATAGATTTTCTTGTCACTATCACAAAGCTTCAAACTATGAAACGTCTCAAAGTACTGTTGTAGATATTTGGGTTGAGAAGATGCTACTGGTTGTATCAAAAAATCTGATACCAAGACAAAGCAAAATATGTAAATTGCCTCACATACACATAAACATATTAATAGTTATAAACAATAAAAGCCTACCTAGGTTCAGCTCATTTCTGTCTGGGTGTGTTGCATAGCTTCTTTTTTCCTTCACTTGCTTCAGTAACTCTTGTGTTACTGTCTATCCAGGCACTTCTCAGCTTCCATTGTAATAAGTCTGTATGTGTCAATTGACATGCCTGTTTCCACCGTAAGAGTGTGTTTTATGTCAGAGAAAAGTATTATTTGTCTCATATATCAAATATAGTCATGGCTAATATTACAGGCATTCACACAGTGAGAAGTGAAAGGGAAGACAGAGAATCAGCAGGTGGGAAGACATCTATCCTGAGATTCATTTTCCCTTGGATTTCCCTTAGGGACCTCATCCATGACAACATTGGTTCCATAAGTACTATGTTCTATCCCTCATGTAAACAACTGTTCACTTGTGAAAATGAAATCTTTTTCCTCAAGGTCCCAGGGTAGAATAGACAAAGGTCTATATTCCAAAAAGAATGTTACCAAATACTATAGAAGATCAAAAAGGTAAGAAGCAGAGGGAAATAGTTCTGAAATACTGACAATATACGATTTCTGAAGCTCATATTAACTCATTCTGAATGTTCAGTTATAAAAAAAAATACAAACATTTATTTTTTCAATGACTCAATGTAATTTCAATTTTTAACTCTCAGTTCTTTTGCCTTAAATCATCTTCAAGAAGTTGGGGAACCCTTGCCCCCCCATGGAGTTGCATTTAATTTGGGGAGAGCTTAAATCTACTCAAGACATTATGGAGTAGAGAGTATATCTCATCCTTGCTGGATGGCATCTACTCATGTAAACACCTCTTGAGACCTTTGTGGCCTCATTAGTACAGGAAAGGTGCTTATGAAATGACCTTTGCTCAACTCACGTAGCCCCTTGAGCTATAGCTATGAAACAATGCATTCACTCTGTTGCCTTTGTACTACTTTGAGGGAAATAATTCTCTATGAGGCTCCCTCGAAGGCCCCATGTTAAGTTATGCGGTAGAATAACTGCACAGCCACTCATTCTCAGGTTTGGTGTCTCCACAGGGCTTCACCTTAGAAGTAGAGTACTGACACTTTGTTCTGGAATGTAAATATGCCTCTTTCCTTTGTAAGCAAGGGTATCTGTTCCAGACTCTGAAATGAAACATGTTTCCTCACCCCTCCCCTGCTCGATTCTGTTTTGCCCCTCATATTTATTTTATTTTTTTTGTTCTATGTCAATAGTCAAACCTACCAAAGCCAGAGAAGAACATTACAAGAAAAGAAAATTATAGGCCAATATACCCTATGAATATATAGACAAAAATCCCCAAGAAAATACCTGCAAAAAGAACTACAACCGCATATTAAAAAGATCATCTTCTATGATTAAATGGAATTTATCCCTGGGATACAAAGAAGGTTCAACATATACAAATCAACCAATGTGACACACTACATTAAAAGAATGAAGGACAAAAGTACATGATCATTACAACAGAAAGGGAAAAAGCATGTAGCAAAATTCTACATATATTTATTATAAAATCTCTCAACAGATTATGTACATACGGAATACACCTCAACACATAAAAGGTCATATATAATAAGCCCCAAGCTGACATCATACTCAATGTGGAAAAGCTGAAAGCATTTCCTTTCAGATCAGGAAAAAAAACAAGATTGCCAACCTGATCACTTCTTTTCAACATAGAATTAGAATTCCTAGCCAAAGCAAGAGAAGGAAAGAAAATGCATCTAAATCAGAAAGTATGAAAGTGAATTGTTCCTGTTTGCAGATGACATGATCTTATATATGCAAAACCTAAAAGCTTCACCAAAAAACTGGTAGGACTAATAAATGAATTCAGTAAAATTGAAGGATAAAAAACCAATATACAGAAACCAGTCAAATTTCTATACACTTAACAATGAACTACCTAAAAAAGAAATTTAAAAAAATTACATTTACAATAACTACAGAAAAAATAGGAAAAATTTAACAAAGGATATTAAAGATACATACACTGAAAACAGTAAAACAGTAATGAAAGAAATTTAAAAGAGGTGGATAAGTTGAAAGATATCTAATGGTTTTAGACTGGAAGAAATAATACTGTGAAAAATGTCCATCCTATCCAAAGCAATCAACAGATTCAATGCAATCCACATCAAAATTCCTGCCCTTTTTCGACAGAAATGGAAAAAAAGTAATTGTTAAAATCATTAATAAACACAGACGATCCCAAATCAGCAAAGCAATCCTAAGCAAAAAGAATAAAGCTGGAGCTATCATAATACCCGACTTCAAAATATGCTACGAAACTATAGCAACAAAAGAACTTGGTACTGGAATAAAAACAGACTCATATTCCCATGGAACAGAATATAGAATCCAAAAAAAAATTCAGACATTTACAGTCAACTCATTGTTGACAAAGGCATATAGGCCAATGGAACAAAATAGAAAGGCCAAAGATAAATCCATGAATTCAAAGTAAATTTATTTTCAACAAAGATGCCAAGAATATATAATGGGGAAAGGGTAGTATTTTATTAAATGGTGTTGAAAGTCTGAACATCCGAATGCAAAAGAATGAAATTAGATACTATCTCACATCATATACACTAATTAACTCAAAATAAACTAAAGACTTAAAAATAATGTGTTAAACTGAAAAACTGCTAGAAGAAAAGTTTGGGGGAAAGCACCATGACAATATTTTGGGCAATAATATTTTGGATATAAACCCCAAAGCACAGGAAACAAAGACAAAAGTAGATAAATGTAACTACAGCAAACCAAAAAGTTTCTCTTCAGCAAAAGAAAACAACTGACAGCATGAAGAGACAAACTCCAGAAGGGGTGAATATTTTTTATTTGCAATACCATGCACCTCATAATGATTAATACACAAAATATAAGGAACTGAAACAACTCAATAGCAAGAAAACAAATAATCTCAATTTAAAAATAATGATGAGATTTATATTCATAAGGGATATTGGTCTGTAGTTTTCTTTTCCAGTTGTGTCCCTTCCCAGCCTTAGTATCAAGGTGATATTGGCTTTCTAAAACAATTTGGAGAGTACTCCTTTATTCTCAAATATTTTGGAATAATTTTTGCAGTATAGGTACCAGCTCTTCTTTGTTGTTTTGTTTAAACTCTGGTGTGAAAAAGTCTGGTCCAGGGATTTGGGGGGAAGATTTTTTATTGCTGCTTTTACTTCAGTACTGGTACTTGATATTTCAGTACTTGGTAATTTCAGAAGTTCAATTCCTTCCTAAGTAAAGCTAAGGAGGTTGTGCATTACCAAGAATTTGTCCATTTCCTCTACATTTTCAACTTTATGAGCATAGAGATTTTCATAGTATTCAAAGATAATGTTTTGTATTTCCATAGTATAAGTTGTGGATTTCTCCCTTTTCTTTTCTTTTTTTTTTTTTTTTTGATTTCTCCCTTTTCATTTCTTATTTAGTTTATTAAAGTCCTTTCTTTTATATTTCTGGTTAATCCAGCAAGAGATTTGTTACTTCTGTTTATCTTTTCAAACAACAAACTTTTTGCTTCGTTAATCTTTTGTATAATTATTTTCTTCTTGATTTCATTCAGTTCTGCTCAGATCTTGGTTATTTCTTGACTTCTGCTGGGTTTAAGATTTGTTTGCTCTTCCCTTTCTAGTTCCTTGAGACAATTAATTAGACTGTTTATTTGTGATCTTTCTGTCTTTTGAATGTAGGCAATTAAAGGGTATGAGTTTTCCTCTAAGGACTGCTTTTTCTCTATTCCACAGATTTTAATAAGTTGTCTCACCTATCATTTAGTTCAAATAATATTTTAATTGCCATCTTTATCTCTTCCTTGACTCAAATATCATTCATAAATAGGGTTGTTTAGTTCCATGACTTTGTGTATCTGAATGTTTCTATTGAAATTAACTTCTAATTTTAGTCCATTGTGGACTGAGAAAATACATGGCATAATTTCCTTTTTTTAATTTTTAAGACAAGTTTTGTGGTCTAGAATGTGGTCAATCTTAGAGAATGTTCCATGAGCTGATGAGAATAAAGTATACTCAGTTGTTTGGGGCTAGAATAGTCTGTAAATAACTGTTAGTTCTTTTTCTCTAGAGTTATATTTATGTCCTTTATTTCTTTGCATATTTTCTGTTTGGAGGATCTATCCAGTTCTGTCAGTGTGGTGTTAAAGTTTGTACTGTTATGGTGCTGTTGTTTATAATTTTGTTTAAACTGAGTAGAATTTTCTTTATGTCTGGGTGCTTTTGTGTTAATTGAATAAATATTTAGGATTGTTAGGTCTTCTTGTTGAATTGTTCCCTTCATTATTACATAATGACATTATTTGTCCTTCTTTACCTTTGTTCATTTGAAGTCTATGCTACCTGATATGAGAACAGTTACACCATCTTTCTTTTCATTTCCATTTGCAGGAAATATTTTCCATCTTTTTAACCTTGAGTCTAAATGTGTACTTGTGGATTAGATGCATTTCCCGGAGACAACACATACTAAGATTTTGTGTGTGTGTGTGTGTGTATGTGTATTGATTTATCCAGCCTATATCTCCACTGTGGGGAGTTGAAGCTATTCACATTATTAAAAGAATTTATAAGTAAAGTGGATTTATATTCATCCTGTTAAGTAGACCCTTACACTTTGTACAACCTCTGTAAAAATTCATATGCACATACCTCAAAGAGATAAAAGTCTACTTGTCATTTGATTCAGCAATCTCACTACTAGGTATTTATCAAAAAGGGGCGAGACATTTTACTTTTAAAACAGATACTTCCATTTTAATGCTTGAAATAACAGTTTACAATCACAAAGATGTGCAAACAAGCCAAGTGGCCACCATACATAAATGGATTAGTAAAATGTGATACATGTAGACCATGGAGTAATACTTAGACATTGAAACAGTAGTGATACAGTATCTTTTGTAACAACCTGGATTAAAATGGAGATCATTCTTCTAAGTGAAGTATCACAAGAATGGTAAAACAAACAATATATACTCAATGCTAAATTGGAACTAATTTATCAACATTTATTTGCACATATGGAAGTAAAACTCAACAAAAATTAAGAAGGTGAGAGGAGATAGGAGAAGATGAGTAAATTCACACCTCACTGGTGAAATTCACACAATCTGGGTGATGGGTACCCTTATAATTTTGACTTAATCTGTATGAAAGCTAATTGTGTGACCAAAACATGTGTAATCCAATAAAATTCTGAAATTAATTAAAAATAAATAAAGTGGGTACAATGCTTTTCTACCTCACAAGGTTGCTGTGAGAACTGAATGAGATATAATTCTATGAAATCCCTGAAAAAAAATAAAGAACCTGAATGGATATTTCTCAAAAGAAGGCATACAAATGGCCAACAGACATACAAAAAATTCTCAACATAACTATTAGGGAAATGCAAGTTAAAAGCACAATGAAATAGCAACTAGTGCCTATCAGAATGACTAGTATGAAAAAGACAAAAGATAAGAGATGGTGAGGATCTGGAGAAAAAGAAATCCTTACACACTGTGAGAATGTAATTTAGTTCAGCCATTATGAAAAACAGTATGGAAGTTCCTCAGAAATTAAAAATGGAAGTATCATATGATCTAGCAATTCCACTACTAGGTATATATACAATGAAAAAGGAATCATTAGAATCATTATGTTGCAGAGATATCTGCACTGCAGTGTTCACTGAAGCAGGATCACAATAGTCAAAACATGAAATCAGTCTGACTGCCCATTACAAGGTGAATGGATAAAGAAAATATGATATATATACACAATAGAATACTTTTCATAGAATACTTTTCAGCCTTTAAAAAATGGAAATACTGTTTTTTTGAGACAACATGGATGAAAATGAATCAACCTGGAGGAGATTATGCTAAGTGTCTTAAGCCACTCACAGAAAAACAAATACTACAGGAACTCACATATATATATAGAATATTTAAAAAAAAAACCCATAGGAACAAAGAGTAAAATGGTGGTCATCAATGCTTGTAGTGAGGACTGGAGTAATGTTTGTCAAAAGACACAAAATTTCATATGCAGATGGAATAATTTCAAAAGGTCTATTCTACAACAGGAAGGCTATAATAATAATAACATATTGTATACTTAAAAATTGCTAAGACAATAGATTTCACATGTTCTCACCACTAAAAAATGATAAGTATGTAGGTTATGCATATATTGAATGCTTGATTTAGCCATTCTATAATGTATTAACATTGTGCATACAATAACCACATACAATTCTTATTTTTCAATTAAAAACAAATTTTCAAAGACAGCATATAATTCGAAGTTTGATTGATAGCAAAGTATTTCAAAAATAGTCATATCCATTTCCTAAAAGTATAATTTTTGAAAATTCAAACTAAATAATCTCCATATTCTCTGCTTTCTGCTGGGACATATGACTCTCATAGTAAACATAGAAGTGTTTTAAAAGGCTTCTTCAGCCCCAGTGGGCTAGCATAACTTCATAAGAACTTGGTCGGCCTTTCTTCTCTTTTTTTGTGGTAAGCCAGATGAAAAGTTAAACACTCAAAGAAAATAAGTCTTTTAAACAATACTGCAGTGAATACTTTGTTACAATAATTTTTTTGTAAATTAATAATTATCTTCTTTTTTTAATATTTGAGAGTTTTCTTAGTGTTATATCTATTTTTGTCTTTACTTGTTCTGATAATTAGGTAATTGTGTGTGGATATATTGTTGGTAAGCTGGGTTATAAATTATAATCAAATTGAGCTTGTAGATTTTTTACTTCCATTTAAAAAGAGTTCATTAATAAAATTAAGGCTTGGGCTAAGAATGTATACATTTAAATAATTATGGTCAATTATTTTAAACCAATTGTAAGTTTTATTTATGAGTTTTTTTAGGATAAACTTGTACCCTAAGGCTCCTAATTTTAAGTGACATATTCCTAACTACCAAATCTATGATTATGTTGCTTTTCACTGATTGAATTCATAACAAAATCCACTATCATTATCTTTTTTGTTAGATATATAAAATTAGATGTAATTTATCTCCTTAGGATACATATTTATTGTGCATTTTCATTGTATAGTTTAGCAGCAAAGCACATGCCACCTGGTGGCTGAAAGAAATATATAATATAATAGATTTCAAAAATCCTTTGTAGGAAACTAAAGATTCCAAAATAACACTTTGAATCTATTTCTAAATCAGTGGCAACTATGTATTTTGGGGCAAGGCACATCATACTGGGAAATCTTACATAGACAGTAGTAGAACCTGAATGGAGGCTGTATCAAATGGAAACATTAAATGGCAATATTTCATTTTGGTTATATTTTTATCTCTTTCCAGAATTGTTTTGTATATTGACATATTTTACTGCTCTCATGTCATACACATTTTACTGAGCAAAAGTCAAACTGTTTATATGCAGAATTGCTTGTTCTTGTATGTATACAGAAAACGAAATAAATATTTTTATTTTTCTTCAACTAACAAAGAAAGGGAATGATTAGGTAAAGTAGAAGGTATTTATTTCTTTCAGGATTTTTACTGGAGTAGTCCCTATCTGTGGGATGCCATGCTAGCAGAGGCTTTGGATTAAAAAGTCAGAAGATTTCACTTCCAGCTCACAGTCAATTTATTGTGCACCCTTTAGCCAGTGTTAAGCCACCTGATGCACAGATATGTCACATGTGCAAGGCCAACTTTTAAGGATTTAAGAGGACTGATTTGTTTTCTGAGACCACATATATGGCCAGCTACAGAAACTCAGAACAATGTTTCTATTTTTTCTCACTTTTAGTTATAGCAAAAAACATATATATAAAATTTACACTTTTAATTATTTTAAGTGTACAGTTCAGTAGTGTAAACTATATTCTTAAATAGATCGCTAAAATATTTTTCATTTTATAAAACTTAAAATCTATAACTGTTGAACAACTCCTTATTTCTTCCTTTACCATCCCCTGATTATCACCATCCACTTTCTATTTCCATAATTTTTACTATTCTAAATAGGAGAGGATTCATATAGTATTTGTATTTCTGTGAATGGCTTACTTCACTTAGTACAATACCCTCAAACTCTATCCATGTACTAGCATGTGAAAGGACTTCCTTATTTCTAAAGATGAAATAATATTCCATCCTATGTATATGTCACAGTTTATTTATTTATCTGTGAAAGGACATTTGGGTTG
Organism: Arctocebus calabarensis; assembly: GCA_963573935.1. Lineage (NCBI taxonomy): Eukaryota > Metazoa > Chordata > Mammalia > Primates > Lorisidae > Arctocebus > Arctocebus calabarensis. The sequence continues at coordinate 20,477 of CAUYON010141636.1, forward strand.
CTTACACATCTTACTATTGTAGGTAATGCTGCATGAACATGGATGCACAAATACATCTTTAATATCCTTCTTTCAATGATTTTGTTATATATCCAGAAGTGGAATTGCTGAATCATATGGTAATCCTATTTTTATTTTTTTGAGGAATTTTCACACTGCCTTCTGCAGTGGCTGCACCATTTTACATTCTCACCAGCAACGCACAAGAATTCCACTTTCTCCATATCCTCATCAACACTCATCATTTTCTGTTTTTGTTTGTCAGTTCATTTTATAGCTGTCATTCTAATGGGTGTGACATGACATATAATTGTCACTTTGATTTGAATTTCTGTAATGATTACTAATGTAAAGCATTCTTTAATATGCTTATTGGCCTTTTCCATACCTTTATTGGAGAAATGTCTATTCAAGTCCTATACCTGTTTTTTAATCAGGTTACCTTTTTTGTTGTTGAACTATAGGAGTTATTTATGTAGTCTGCATATTAACTCCTTATTAAATAGATGCTTGATTTGCAATTATTTTGTCTTATTCTGTAGTTTGCCCTTTCACTCAGTTGACAGTTTCCTTTAATGTGCAAAAGTTTTTAGCTTGTTGTTCCCATTAGTGTATTTTTGCTTTGTTTGCCTGTGCTTTTGTTGTTATATCCAGGAAATTATTGCCAAGTACAATGTCATGAAGCTCTGTTCCTAAGTTTTCTTCTAGGAGTACTGCAATTTTAGGTCTTATATTTAGGTCTCTAATTCTTTTCAAATTAATTTCATATAAGGAATAAAGTTCAGAGTCTAAATTCAAATTTTTTTTTTCTTTTTTTGCATGTTAACTACCCGGATTTCCCAGCATCATTTTTCAAAATGGCTGCCCTTTTCTCATTGTGTGATCTTGGCATCTTGGATAAAGATTAATCAACCACATATATGAGGATTTATTTGGGGACACTATTCTGTTCTACTGGTATATATGCCTTTTTTTGTGCCAGTATCATGCTGTTTTGATTACAGCAAATTTGGAATTTGCTTTTAAATCAACAAGTGTGAGGTCTCCAACTTCATTCCTCCTTTTCAAGATTACTTTGGCAATTTCAGGTCCTTTGAGATTCTGTACAAATTTTGGGACTTTTATTTCCATTTCTGTAAGGAGGTCAGAACAATTTAACATTAAAATCTAGGTTTTGATGTGTATGAATCAGTGTTTTCTTGCTCTCATGGTTCATTCTAGCAAAGAAAATTTGTTACATTCTGCAATAATTCAACTTCCCTTACTCACATGAGAGCACATATTCTTAACCTCTTTCCATGCTGATCAGTTCATATCCATCTTTCATTTTATTTTTTATTTATTATTTTATTTTTTAGAGACAGAATCTCACTTTATCACCCTCAGTAGAGTGCTGTGCTGTCACAGCTCACAGCAATCTCCAACTCCTGGGCTTAGGTGATGCTCTTGCTTCAGCCTCCCAGGTAGCTGGGACTACAGGTCCCTGCTACAACGCCCGGCTATTTTTTTGTTGCAGTTTTGTTGGGGCCAGGTTCGAACCTGCCACCCTTGGTATATGGGGCCGGCACCCTATCCACTGGGACAGGCACTGCCTATGTCTTATTTATCTATTTGTTTGTTTGTTTATTTATTGTTGCAGTTTTTGGCCAGGACTGGGTTTGAACCCTCCACCTCTGGTATATGGGGCCAGCGCCCTACTCCTTGAGCCACAGGTGCCGCCAGATCTATCTTTCATTTTAAAGGTTTCTCCACAACTCATCATTCATATCATCATGGGTCTGTTATAGTAACTTATTAAATTTTTCATTTTTAGTCATTGAATTCCCATGCACTGGCTTATACCCTAGACTCCTTGCCCTATTTTATTTTCTATCCGTACCTTTTTCTTCTCATTAGCCAGTTGTTTCTTCTTGGGCTTGGCTTGTGCATTATTCTTCTCTCCTCTTGGCCAATCACTAATCATTTACTAACTAATCAACCACTAACCTGCTAAAACTTCCTTTTTGGGATTTAGGCCTAGCCTCACCAGATACTTCCTCTCCCCGAAAGTGCCACATTTGCCTGCAGTAGGATCCAACAACTCACTTGAGTCTTATCCTTCTGTTGTCTTCAATAGCAAAGGACATGCGATTAACTCAGGGATCCTCAAACGATGGCCTGTGGGCCACATGCAATCTGCCAAGAACATTTATTGGGCCCACGGGGTGTTTTTGCTGCCACTGCCTGTCTTGCTTGGCAGCAAACTCGTCCTGGCCTGTAGTGCGCATGTGTGGAATGAGTGCCACATTCTCCAACTCCCCTGCTTCTCTCTGTCTCTGTAGTCCTCCTCTCAGTCTTGGGTGTGATCAGAAGAGTCATGAGCTTGCCTCGGCAGAGCCTGCTGCTGCCTGAGGACCAAGGTAAGAACAAGTTAGGATTTATTTTTATTTTAAAGTTAGGAGGTCTATTTTTTTTTATTTTGCAGTTAGTAGGGCTTTTTTTCTGAAGTTAGGAGGTCTTTTTTTTTTTCAGATGGAGGCACCTTTTTTTGAAGTTAGAAGAGCCTTTTTTTTAAAGTTATTTAGTTGGTTGGGGGTGTTTTCTAGGGGGGCTGCATCGCAGTGATAATGCAAATAGTCAGCACTCAGTATTAATGCAAATTGTCAGCGGTCAGTGTTCTTGCAAATGCTCAGCGGTCAGTGTTAATGCAAATGGTCAGTGTTCAGTGTTATTGCATGAGGCCCCCAAAATGGTAATCTGCCTAGGGCCCCATGGGAACTTAATCCAGCTCTGCAGACAGCCGAGGAGTAGGAAACCCAATTTAATGGACAGTAAGTGCATTTATATTCTGATTGCTATTCAGTAGTGTATGATGTTGTATGCTGTGTGCTGTGTAAGTCCTGGTTCACACTGTTGTGATCTCTGAGCATACCATATTCTTGTATGGCTGAACTCACATTAGATTTGGAAGAAAAAAGGCATATGTGCATATAAGATATGTGCAATGCGCATAGGAATTTGTTCATAGTTTTTTTTTTGTTTTTTTTTTAAGCTATAGTCCGGCCCTCCAACGGTCTGAGGGACAGTAACCTGGCCTCCTGTTTAAAAAGTTTGAGGACCCCTGGATTAACTAATGATATGCATTCATCACAGGCAACAATCTAATGACTTCCAAGTATGATCAAGGGATTTAGAAAGCTCAATTTATCATGTTTATGAAACCAACCCACAAGTAGTGGAAACAACACCTTAGTCCATATTATCTAAAAAACTTATCCCCCTTGTTTGTTCCATTGTTTTCTGTTTTGTTATGTTCAGTAGTTTAATAAAATAGATCCACAATTTGAATGTGATAATGTGTTTACAAATGTAAACAAATTGTGATAATGCCTACTGTAATATGATAAGATCACTAACTGACAAATAGTGTACTAATTAACAATAGATTGCAAACAGCAGAACTGCATTAAGTGTTTAAGAATATAAATAGGTTTTCAAATGATTTTGAAAAACTAAAAATGCTACTAAGATAAAGAGTCATGGGCTTGACTATGAAAGTCTTCCTGACACACATGTAGACATATTGTAGCAAACAGATTTGAGAAAAATAATACACATTGACAAATTGTGATGCAGTAAGTGCCCTGGACATTTGATTTCACTTAAATATCACTATAAGCCTGTGGTATAGATGGTATTATTATTCCATTTAATACACGTGGATATTAAACTTCAAAGAAGTTAGGTATCATGTATCTAAGGTCACAGAGTTAATAGAAGGAACAGCCGAAATTGAAACCTAGGTCTATATAACCACAAAATTAGTTTTTTTGCACCATATTAAGGGTTATATGATAGCTTGGAAGGAAAAAAATACCCTGGGATATACACATACCTGAAAAAAGCCTGAGAGATTTAATATGTGAAGGTCAAAAAATAAGCTGATATTAAACATTTTGAATATTTGTTTCTTTAAGCCATACACTATATATTTCCAACTTGAGTATTTTTCTTATAAATATATGTATACATGCAACTCACAGCAGCCTGACTATATATGTTGGAGTCTGTTATCTAAGTGACTTTATATTTTTTTAAATATTCTATTTATAAGTCTATCTGAGTATAGATTTTTAAGAAAAATATCCATAGTGCATACACAGATGACTTGGTTTCTGGCTTGTGTAAAAATGCATGGAAGCCACCAAAATCTCATGTTTCACAAGGAGATAGTGAAAAATGTAATCACTTAATATCTACGTATCCTACTTCAGATCTGGACAAATCTTGCAATTTACAGGCTCATTTGCTCTTTCAGCAGAGCTCAGTTGAAACTACCTGTTAGGTGCAATGAACTATGCTAGGTGAAATTGGAGGCATACAAAGACAAAAGGTAAAAGAAAAAAAACATACAAAATATGCCTCCTAAATTTACACAATCTGACCCACTCATTTGCCTGAAAATTCCCTACCTGTCTTAGGCTCATCAAATTTATCACAGGTAACTTGCCAGATAGGTTAAATATTATAGTCATTTATTCAATAAAGCTTATGGAGGCCCCATGCCCCCACCACGATGTAAGAGTATAGATATCTAAATTCAACTCATTTATAATTAAAGTTGCTATGACAAGAAAATTTTTAAATCTCTCAGTGAACCATCAGTGGTAATAGTTTTACTCTTTAACACTAAGTAGCAGTTAAGAAATCATATTAGATATTCTGGCAATCTGTTTTAATACTAATTAGCTAATAAAGTAATTAGCAAAGTAAGAAATACATTACTACTATGCTGTATTATGACTTCGCTGAAATTGCATATGCAGATGCATAATATGGAATTTCTAAAAATTCCATTTAGAAAATTTAGCAGTATATTTAAATATTTCTCATTCACAGGCAACCAGCTGTGATGGAGGAAGCTGTATTTAAATAGTTAGTCAAAATTGAAGGTGCCAGCAGATTTCAAACAGAACACATGAAATGGAACTTTTTATAAACTTTGTTTTCCTTCTTGGTATGGGTTATTACAACACACCGAAATTGAGGTGTAAGGTTTATTTTAACCATCTATAGATATTTAAAAGTTATGTAGTGTATTTTTTTCTAAGTGCACAGCTGTCTGATAATACTAAAAAAGTCTGTGCACCTGCACCAGATACTATCAGCATAAAGGGTCATAATGTTAGTGTACATATTGAAGTACACCTTAAACATGGTTTTACCTGACATCTGAAAGTAGGAAGGAGTTATTTAACCTTCAAACCTAACAGGCTTTAATAATACACACACACACATATATAATATATATGAAAAATAGAGGTATACATGGCTGGGTACTTTCAGAACAGCACTCATATATATGTCATTATATAATTCTTTGGGCCAGAATCTGATTTTACTGACTGAAACTGTAAGGAATGTTTTAAGAACATTATAAATTATACATATCTATGATATCTAGATATATATACTAGTAAAAGTGTAAGCTTATAATATTAAGAAAGAGAAAGGAGAAGCTGGGCAAGAAATATATAAAGACTTTCTCTTTTTTTCTTTTACTTTTCTTTCTTTCTTTCTTCTTTTTTTTTGCAACTCACATATGGCAAAGCATACAGGATTATTAGGGCAATGAAACTATCCCATATAATTAATGGTGGAGACATGTAATATATATTTGTCCAAACCCACAGAATGCACAATACTAAGAGTGATTCCTAAGGTAAAATGTGGACTCTGCGTGATAACACTGTTGTAAGTGTTATAACATGATATAACACAATCAGTAGTAAGAAATGTACTACTCTGATGGGGGAATGTAGAGAATGAATGAATTTACATATGTAGAGGGGCAAGGAGGATACAGTAAATGTCTGTACCTTCTGTTTAGCTTTCCTGTGATCCTAAAACTGCTCTAAAAAACAGTCCATTACAAAAACGAAAACAAAATACATACTAACAAGTCATGTCATCAAGACAAATCTAATTTAGTCAAATCCATGAAGCAAACTTCTTTTATCCACCAATAGATTTAATTGATATCTAGCAATGTAGTTACTCTTTCCTTTTAAAAGGGTATATTCATTATTTAAAATTATTGAGAGTCAATTTTGTATGACCTTACACAAAATGAATCACACAGATTACTTCTTTGAACCTAGCAACATACATAAGAAAGTAAAAAATAAGAATTAAAAACATAATAAAGAGAATGAGGCATAAAATCAAGACATGTACATAGCAAATGGAATACATAGAAAATACCATCTAACAGTCTTTTACCAAAGTACCATACATGATTATTCGGTAGATTGCAAATGGGGGATGAAGTTCTATAACCAAATGGATGTGTGGGAGGTAAAAGGTTGTCTCTTTTCTAAGCAGTTTGGGAAAACTCTGCAGAAATTGTGGGACTTCAGGGGTGGACTGACATAGTCAAAAGCGTTTAGTGTACAAGAAGCTAGAGAAGGGGAAAATAGAAATAGTAAGAGCAAATCAGTATCCATTGGAGTTATTAAAAATAATATTTTCTGCTTCATGATAGAAGTGATTATTATAAAAATTCTTTGCTGAATTCAATTGTAATTTTAAAATGGCTACATAAAAAGGAAAATACAAATGAATATACTATACTAAGTCATACTCTTATCTTTGCTAACTACCTATAACATTAGGCTCTGCCCTGATGGCCATAAAAATCTTGAAACAGATGATATAATGAAGGCACTGAGACAAAACAAAAAATACATATAAACCTAAAGCACATTAAATGAAATGTTGAAACAAACATTCCTTAAATAGCTATCCACATTTTTAAGTGCATGTAATATTGCAGAATGTTGGCTGATGAAAAATTATTTAAAGAAAAGATTATTACCACCAAATAATTTCTAAGTAATTTGCATAGAAGTGCAATGGGACTTATTTTGAGGGGCATCATTAGTCATTTTAAATTTTGATGCAGTTACCATTATCACCATTATTGTGCATTAATTTTAGAAGTTATCTAGGAAACAATGCTTTGTGGGTTACCATCATTTAGGATGGGTCCTGGGAAGGTATAATTATTCACTGATTAGAAGATGACACGGGAGAAACACTTCTGTAAGGTTACTATGGCAAACAAATAAAAGTGAAGAGAAATAAGCCCTTGCTTATATATGTGAATTTAAGTGGAGCCTCAACCGATTCCAACCTATGTCCTCTTATTTACATTTTTTTTACTAGTTTTTTTTTTTTTTTTTTGAGACAAATTCTGATTATGTCGCCCTTGGTAGAGTGCTGTGGCATCACAGCTCACAGCAACCTCACACTCTTGGGCTTAAATAATTCTCTTGCCTCACAGCCTCCCAAGTAGCTGGGACCACAGGCACCTGCCACAATGCCCGGCTATTTTTTTGTTGCAGTTGTCATTGTTCTTTGTCAGGCCCAGGACAGGTTTGAACCCACGAGCCCCGGTGTATTTAGCCGGCGCCCTAGCCACTGAGCTACAGGTGCCGAGCCCTTTTGCTAGATTTTTATGTATGTGCCTTGAGATAGTTTTTCCCAGGAAAAGTCCCCAAACATCTGTACCTACTCACCTCAAAAGGGCACTGACTCTAAAGTCTTCTGATCAGCTACAATGGATCAGAACCATATATTATCTTTTCTTCAAAATCTTAGCACAACTCCCTACGATTTTATTGCATTTAATTTAACTGACATGTATTAAGCACATAGATTGTGTGTTGTACTTGAATATGTAAACTATGTGCTGGGAGTGATAGTAGAAGGAGGTAAATATAATACAAAAATAGATAAAACAACAGTCCCACAACAAATCTACAAATTGATAGAAAAGAGTTGTGGCTATAGTTTTTCTAGAAGACAAGGAAGTACTTACACTATATGAAGGAAGCACAATTTAGGCCACTCTGGAAGATAACATGTTGATGCCAGTTGAAGTATTAATCTCAGGACTTCCATAGGCACAAATGGGACTAGATAAGGCCGCCAGGCAAAGGGAGCAAGTGACACATATACCTAGAGGTGTAACAAAAAGAGGCTATTGGAAATCAGGTTTGGCTCAGTAAGGAAACATTCAGAATATGATAAGGTATAGAATTTGCCTTTCAAAAATAGTGGTCATGACCAGTGACATTTATTGAATGCCTACACACTAGCTAGCTTTCATACATCAGTGCATTTCATTGGAAGTCTCATTCAGTACTGTATCTCTTTAGTATTCTCCAACACTAATGTCTCACCCAATTGGACCTTGCGGGAATCAAGCAATGTTCACCCTACTGCAGTAGTACATTCCACCTCTGGACAATTCGAGTAAGATTCTACCATAATGTAACTTTAAATAATCTTCCCTCTATCATGTATGTACAATGCATAATTTTCCCTTCTGTATTTATATCGAAGTGTAATCTCTTCGCTAAATGTCGGAAGATAGTTAAACTTCTACTTTGACACGTGAAATACCATCAGTCCCTACAGTGGTTTCTCATCTAACATGATTCCAGAACATAAAAGTTCCTTCTGAATACTTTCTAGGTTTAATATCCCCTTTTGAAATATGGTACCTGAGAAAGAAAACAGAGCTCCAGATATGCTAATATCCAACAGACGAAAAAAAAGAACAAGTGATCATTTCTTTTTTACAAACACAGTATTTTCAGTAGTGAAGCCTATTTTTATTTGTGGCATTGCCACCTACTATTGACTTACATTGCTCTTGTACTCAGATAACTATTACTAGGAACCATTACAAGATGTTAAGGACAAGGACTTGAGAAAATTAAGCCAGCCAGTAGGATCATATAACCTTCATGAGGCCTTGAGCAACTTACCCTCTCTGTATCTCAATTTTGTCCTCTACAAACTGAGATAATAAAAATGCTTTTTTCATAAGGTTCCTGTGAAGATTAGGTAGAATTATACATAAAATCACCACAAATAATTCCTGACACAAGATAAATGCAAGGATTCTTAAAGAAGGAGAAATAGAGATAGATTATATCCATGAATGGAGGTTCATTAACTTAGAACAATAAGTAAAAGAATCATGCTTGGGGTGGCACCTGTGGCTCAAAGGAGTAAGGCGCCAGCCCCATATACCAGAGGTGGTGGGTTCAAACCCAGCCCCGGCCAAAAACTGCAAAAAAAAAAAAAAAAAGAATCCTGCTTTATTTGGATAAAGAGACAGGTGAAATATGACCAGTAAGAATTATGCTTTTCCCGTCCCTCCCCTCACCCCTCCCTACCCTTGCTCCTTTCCCTATATTCTTTTGTTATAGTTGGGTTATACCATTCATATAACAACTATAAATTAGCTTCATAGTAGGGCTGAGTACATTGGATACTTTTTCTTCCATTCTTGAGATACTTTGCTAAGTAGAATGTGTTCTAGCTCCATCCATGTAAACATGAAAGAGGTAAAGTCTCCATCTTACTTTAAGGTTGCATAATATTCCATGTATACATGTACCAGAATTTATTAATCCATTTGTGGATCGATGGGCACTTAGGTTTCTTCCATGACTTAGCAATTATGAATATGTTTTCTTAACTATTGTGGCAGAGTGATTTTTTTTCCTTGTCTGTATTCTAGTTATCATAATTCTGATCAGTACATAGAATAAGGCAATGGAACAGGACATTCTGTAATGGAACTCAAATCAAGAAAGAAGAAAAACATGTAAGAACGGCATGTGTTGACTAAAAGCAAACCTTCTCAAACAAAGTGCCTAAGGATCTTATCAAAAGCAAAATCAGATTTAGGAGCTCTGTGATGTCCTAAAATTCTACCAAGGTTCTAGCTTATGTTGATGCTGCTGTTCCAAGCACCACGTTTTGAGCAGCAAGGTGCTGAAATACATGGTAGCTAGACTGTGCACAAACTAACTTTTGTGTTGCAAATGGTCTGATTGCCTCTCATTTATCCCAACACCAGGACACTATGGAGCCTTTCCTTTCTTCCATTGTCCACTTCATGATTCAAAGCTCCACGTCTATTGCTCTATAGCAGTACAATTAGATATACTGAACAAAAGCCAATAATCTTCTTAAGAGATTGGCTGAAAGTGGAGAGGAACTATAAGATGAAGGAAAACCAAAAAGATTAAAAGTTCCAAATGTACAATGGGAGAAATAAAGGAAAGTAAAAAGGATATATATGTTTTGGGCAGAGGACCCTGAGGAACATCACAACCTTTGCTTTCTGTATACATGTTTGTATTTTATATATATATGTATGAAATAAATATATACAACATATGAAGAATACACACACACATACATACACACATAGAGCTGTAGCTCATATTTTAAGATTTAGGTAAAAATGTAGGAAACCTTTTCTGTGTGGGAAGACAATAATGTATCTTTTATAATCTATAAGTCTCTATTCTCTGCCCATCCAGGGCACTCACCTATACAAAGTACATGTGAGACTGAATTCCATAGTCATTGACATTTTTTTTCCTTTAAGAATATGCGTTTACATTTCTCTCCAAAATGGAAATGCATGTTGGAGGAGAAAGTCACTCTAGAACTATAATGTAAGGATTGATCCAAAGGGCTTGCTAAGAGCTGGAACAATGGCAAATCCAGCCCTGAATAATGTTGTGATCTGGGTACTTCAGATAATTGGTGATTAGGTTGAGCAGATGTGTTAGTCATTCGTCAAATATTGCTGACTATTTGCCTTATTATTGGGTTGGGCCACATGAATAATTTGTTCACTGAGTTGTATTTAAGTGGCATGCATCACTCTTGCATTGCTTACTTAATAGCTTATGTAGGAGTCTCTCTCTTGCTCTCCCCCTTTGTTGGGCAACTTTCACAGGGATTGCTGGGCAATATTCACAGGGATTGCCGCTCTGACAGACCATGTCTCTTGATGGCTATGATGAACAGAACCTCTCAGCTACCTAGGAAGGACATATAGCATGAGGACAAACCCAACCAAAACTCTGGTTACCAGTACTGTTTGTAATTGTGTCACAATTGAATCTATTCTAACGATTTAGGTGCATGAGAGGTAGATCAGAAAGGGCTACTAGAAGAAAGAAGAGGCATATCAGGTGGGGTCATGATGGCCTACAGCAAACTTAAATTACTTCAAAATACTGTTCAACTGTGTGGCGCCTGTGGCTCAATGGGCTAAGGTGCCAGCCACATACACCTGAGCTGGCGGGTTGGAATCCATCCCAGGCCCGCCCAACAACAATGACAGCTGCAACCGAAAAATGGCCAGGCATTGTGGTGGGCGCCTGTAGTTCCAGCTACTTGGGAGGCAGAGGCAGGAACCACGCTTGAGTCCAGGAATTGGAGGTTGCTGTGAGCTGTGATGCCACAGCACTCTATCCAGGGTGACAGCTTGAGGCTCTGTCTCAAAAAAAAAAAAATACTGTTCAATTTTCACAATTCCTAAAACTTATATGATGGCTATACACACACACACACACACACACAATTCCTGAGCCTCAGGTATATAGCTACTTAGGTAGACAAATGGCAAACAGAGAATCAAGATAAACTTATTCTCAACTGACCTATAATGAATTTCAGTGGATAAGTAAATTCTACTCTTTGTTAAAAGTTATTTGAAGACTTCTAATTGTAGTAATCATAGTGAAGTATTTAAGAGGATAGTATTAATATTGGATATTTATATTTACACTAACAATGCTGACATTTCTTTAAAAAAATTATAGCCAGACAGCCCTAACCTTATGCCAAATAGAATTTCAATCTTTCAACTTCTCTGATCATAACAGTCACTAATTCTGCATTGCTTTATGAGAAAATACAATTTGCATTTACACTAAAAATTTGACAATATGATTAACATGCAATGTTAACAATATAATTTTAAATGATGCTGATCTGAAATAGCTTATGTAGCAAAAATTAAAACTCCTATTAATTTTCATTCATATATTGAGAATTGGCATATGTGTAGAACCAAATTACAATGCTAGGTATAATGACTATCTCCACCTCAACCTAATAACATCCCCAGCATGTAAATATGACAGCTATTTTTACTTTCATTCCTTTCGTACCCACATCCACGTTATCTGCTACATATCTTGACTCCAACCACTTCTGTTCACTCTGCCTCCCTTAACTTTAGGGCACAATATCACTTCACCTGGATAATTATCATTACTTCCCAACATTGTCTGACAATTCTGTTTTCTTAGAGTAGCCAACGTCATCAAAAGCTTCTCTATTTAAAAGCACTAAAGCGCTCTCCATTGATTTAAAAATAAGTAAAAAAGTTCTCACCAGTAATTTCTAATTCTTACATGAAGTAAAGCATGCTTGCCTCTCTGACTTTGCTCTTATTCTCTGAGTCCCCTTGTCTGTTCAGCTTCTGCTCTGCCAGCTTCTTTCCTTTAGGGGTTTGAATCCACCTCGCATCTGCCTTAGTGTTTTGCTATAACTTATCCCTTTAATCTTTCTATCTGAATTTCTTTTAACAAAAATCTTTGTATAGATGATTCATTTATCACTGAGGCATTTGCTCAAATATCTCTCCCTTAGACGTTGTATGACTAATCATTCCCTGTGAAACATTTTCTCCTCCCCCACATCTTTATGCTTCATTAACACTTAAAAAATCACCTTCACTGATTAATATTTATTGCTATCTATCTGAAATTTTAGTTGTTTACTAGTCTATTATTCCCTGAACATGTAACTCAATGAGAGTGGTAGACTTATCATCTCTGATTCTCCAGTAGGCTAGAGTGCATAAGTAAATGAATGAAAGAATAAATGACAGGACTGTCAAATAAAATATAGTAATCATACATGCATTTACTGCTACCATGGACCTATGTTACTCATAAATTGCTGGAAAAAATTTGATTGATGCTTTTTGTTTATTTCTGAGGGTTTTTTGGTCTAAACCAAAAATTGGTCCTGTCTGGTACACATATTTTGGGGGCGTTGTAATCTTCAACCAGTGCTTGAAGTATTTAATACTCCTGATAAAATACTTGAGCAATTTTTTGAGGGAATTTAATGAGTTTAGAATGTTTATTTAGGAAGTTAGTATTACCCCTTCCCCAATTGGACATTGATTATTATCCTTATGACCCATCAATAAACCTTAACAACTTCTTTTTCTTTATCATTTTTTTCTTTATCTCTTTCAAAAGAATCTTTGAGCTGAGTTGCATTTTTTTAGTTAGGATTTTTTGTTTGTTTTTTGCCTTTGAAGCATGTCTGAAATTTAGAACATAGGCTTGTAATCAACTGCCTTAAGAATTTACTGTTACATTTAATTCTTTTACATTGGCTCTTCAGTTTTCCCAGCACCATTTATTGAACACGGAGGGATTTTTGGACCCAGTGTACCTTTTTGTTTGCTTTGTCAAAGATCAGGTAGCAATCTGAAGATGGTTTCATATCTGGTTATCTGTTCTGATCCTTAGGTCTGCTTCGCATTTTGTGTCAATATCATGCTGTTTTTATTACTATAACCTTGCAGTATAAGGTGAAGTATGAAAAAATGATGCCTCCAGCACTATCCATTGATTAAAATTGCGTTGTGTTAAGATTGCATTGGCTATTCATGGTCTTTTCTGATTCCATACGAAGCATAAAACTGTTTTTTTCAAGATGCAAAATATGTCATTGGTATTTTAATGGGAACTGAATCTGTAAATCACTTTGAGTAGTATAGACATTTTAACAATGTTGATTCTGCTGATCCATAAGCATATGTTTTTCCATCTGTTTACATCTTCTGTGATTTATATTCTCAGTATTTCATAAGTCTCCTATAGAGGTCTTTCACCTACTAGTTAAATATATTCCTAGGTATTTCATCTTCTTTAATGGTACTGTGAAGGGTATTGTGTCTTTGATTTGATCTGTAGCTTGAATGTTGCTGGCATATATGAAAGCTACTCTCATCACTCACAAAAATTAATTTGTGGTGGTTAAAAGACTTTAAGCCTAAAACATAAAACTATAAGGATTTCAGAAGAAAGTGTTCTAAAATCTCTTATAAACATCAGCCTAGGCAAGGAATTTATGAAGATCTCAAAATCAGTGACAGCAACAACAAAAATAAATAAATAAATAGGATCAATCTAAAACATTTCTCCACAGCCAAGAATATAATCAATAAAGCAAACAAACAACCTACAGAATGGAAGAAGATATTTGCATGTTACACATCTAATAAAGCAGTGATAACTAGAATCTACAAAGAACTCAGGCAAATCAACAAGAAAAAGATCAAACAACTCCATTAAAATCTGGGCAAAAGACATGAACAGAGACTTTTCTATTGAAGATAGACTAAAGGTCAAGAAACATGAAAAAGGCTTGACTCCTCTATTCAGGGAAATGCAAATTGAAGCCACATTGAATTATCACCTAATCCCATGAGAGTGGCTCACATCAGAAAGTCCCAAAGCAATGGATGCTGGCATGGGTGTGGAGAGAAAGAAAAACTTACTGTTGGTGACAGGCAAAGTGGGAAAACCTTCATGGAAAGTAGCATGGAGACACCTCAAAGAACTAAAAGTAGACCTACCATCTTATCCTGCAATTCCACTAAGTATGCATTTCCCCAAAGGGAGGGAAAAAGACATTTTATAAAAAGGACACTTGCAGCCCAATTATAGCAGCACAATTCACAATCACAAAGATGTGGTAGCAACCATAATTGCATGAACGATTTAATAAATTGTGCGATATATAAGCCATGGAATACTACCCACCTGTAAAAAGATATTAATATCTTTTGTAAAACCCTGGATGGAACTGGAGACCATTCTTCTAAGAGCAGTATCACAAGAATGGAAAAACATTTAGAGGAAGATGGTGGCAGAGACGGTCCTATAGCCCATCTCTCCCCAGTCAGCAGGTGAGAGGGAGGGAGCTCTGGATCTTTCCCCGTGTGAATTATTGGAGTGGATGGGCAGCTGGAGATGCACAGCAATTTGGTGGATTGTTGTGTTTGAAATATAGTTCATAATCATGGAAACTGCTGTAAACCATTTCCCCCTGCCCGGCGTAGGGGCAGCCGGCCCCTCCCACAGGGAGGACAGCAGGTTGCAACTCACAAAACCTAATTGGAGAAAATTCCACTGAAGTGTGGATCTCAGAGTTTGACGACCAGAAAGGGGTATTGCTAGGATCCACGGAGACCGGGGCAGCCCAAAGAGAGCCGAAGGGACGGGACCCTGCCGGAAACAGACATATTGGAAAGTCCAAAATGGCGAGCAACTTTTCCCCAGATCATTGGGAGTAGGTGATCCGTCAGCGCTATCCCAGGTGGGGAATCCTGGTGAGGTCTAACTGTGCAGGGGACGTGGGATTCTGGGGTGTGGAAAAGACACTTTGAGCTGTGGAAGTTGGTGAAGAGGGCCCCCAAGCACTTCAGCTGGAGAAAAAGCAGCAGTTCAAAGTGGCAGCAACAGCCCCGTGGGAGCTCCCTCCCCTCCAGCCACTGCGAGCCACAGCTGCAGCAGCCTCCGCAAACCACAGCCACCGCTGTGGCCACCGTGAACTGCAGGCACCGGGACCCCCTCTCCAACAGCCACTGTGAGCCCCTCTTCCACAGCCACTGCGAGCCCCTCTCCCGCTGCCACTGCAAGCTCCCCTCTCACAGCCGATTACAGTTGCCCGATTGCGAGAGAGTGGGAGGGCAGAGTGGAGAGTTTTGGGACAAGTAGACTCATGCATCAAAGTTGGAGGTCAGATGGGAATGTCCTTTGGAGCTGAGCACCCAAAATAAAGCACCTTTTCCAACGCAAACCAGTGGAGAAACTCCAAAAATGGCTACTGACCAGATAGTGTGGTTACCATAGTAACAATATAATTGGCGAATCACATATAAACCTGAGAACCACTCACAGCACCATCTGGTGTCCACAAAGTATATTGCATTATAAATTAACTCCACTTAAGTTGACCTTAACTGCATACATAAAGACCTTTATTTCTATATATATACAAGAATAATTTTTTTGAGGTTGTTTTTTTTTTAATATCCTTTTCTTAGAGGTGCCATTGATAAATAATTTTTTAACATGTATTTTATTATTCTTCATTACATTATTCCCCCCCCTCCTAGTGGTAAGACAGAATTTATTTACAGAAAAGAATACAGAAAACTCTAAAGCTCTTGGTAGAGGGAGAGAATTCTAGTGGGGAGAGAGAAGCTCTCTCCATTTCTCTCCTGGTCTTTCCCCATCTCCTCCTTTAGGCCTTTAGTCTCAGGGTATATAAGGTGTATGGGTTCCTTGGCCAGGAAAGGAATGAATACAGTCCCTTCTGCCAGGGGCAAGGTGAATGAATGTATCAATGAATGGATACAGTCCATTCATGGAATTGAGGCCTAGGAAATTCATGAGAAATTGACCTAGGCA